>CAJHQP010003036.1:0-74004 GCA_905132765.1 Moricandia arvensis
GGAAAAGTCCAAGGAAATCACTTCCTTGGAATATTCCAAGGGATACAATTCCTCAGAAAACTCCGAGGATAGTTTCCCTCGGTATATTCCGATGAACGTTCTCTGTCGAAAACTATTTGACGATGTCTCCATCGAAAATATCCGAGGAAACTTCGAGGAAGTTCTTCTACGATAGGTTTCTTCAGAATTTCCTCGGAATATTTCGTTCTTGGTATTCCCTCGGATTATCTAACGAAACTCCGACGAAATATGCTTTTTCGACGATATATTTCCGATGACCATTTTCGTCAGAATAGCGTCGAAATATGCATATTCCGACGAAACTCCGACGATGTTGGTTGTCATAATATCGCTGCTTTCTTGTAGTGATTTGACGGCTTCAACAGATCAAAAAAACAAACCAAAACGATATGACTCATATATATATAATATAGTTATATATGTCTTAATAAAATAAACTAATAGCAAAGAGCCACATAAATACAAAGTTTCTTAAAGAATATCGTAGTAGGCATTCAATACGATAATACCAAACCATACCGAAGCAAACTGAAATAAACACTATTGTTTGAATTTGGTATATACCATATAAACTGAATGGATATAATTTTATAAAAACCATAGGTTTTGGATATGAATAGGTTTATAACCAATTAAATCCAATAAACTTAACAAAACCGATCAAAGTATATATATATATATATATATATACACTATATAACGATAATGATAATTGATTTGTTATATAAATTATTTTTCTTGGCAATAATTAATATCATATTTTCTTACAATGAAGAAGCCTTAATTTGAAAAATACTTAAACAATTAAAAAAATTACTCACCACATTATTCTTTTGGAATACTCTTCTTCTTTTACTTTTTTTCTTCCTATTGCCACTGAATAATTGATCGAATGAAAGTATGTTTTAATAATTTTTTTTTCTTAAACTATTATCTAGATTTGATTTGATATTACATGCTTTAAGAAATTGTAAAATTAGATGGTAGCATGATTTTTTTTTGGAAAAAATAGAGAAGAAAAGAAAAACAGTAAAAATTGAGTCATTAATCGTTTTGTTTGTTATGCTTTGACATTATATTATTTATGAACACCTGAGATTTTTTAATAAATGATAATTTTGATAACATCTCTTTAGAATTTTTCACAAAATATGAAACCAAGCCAAATAATGTTTTTTTGGTATAAAACCGAACAAACTGAAAATCAGTAGTATAAAAACCCAACCAAGCTAAATTAGATATGGTAACTAATTTTATACTGAAAAACCAAATAAAAAAAATTGAACCAAAATTCAGATTGAACGTGTCTCTCTCTCTCTTCTCTTTCTGTATTTATTTCATCATTTTATTATTATAAATTGATGGAGAGGTTGGCGTTAAAGATGCTCTTACAATGTATCATGTCTATGTTTCATTGAAGGTATAGTGTCGGTCGGACTTGAGTTTTGTCTTGGATACTGATGACTGGGTATTGATGAGTGTCAGTGCACAAAAAGGGCATTGATGAGTGTGAATATTTCATCCACAAAAATAATTCTTTCGGGACAAATTCATATTGACTTTTTTTCCCTTAAAATTTTGCATAATATCCTCATATGAAAATAGAGATAATTGGTTCTATGTACCCAATTGGAGTTAAAATTAACACATATACATGTTTGAGTAAAAGCCCGATTTCCTATAGCTTTTTGCGTCAATACTGATGATTAAGAGCTTATCTGATGCTATGTCACCATAGACATGTAATTGAAGGTGTAGTATCTATCACAGATATTGTAAAAGATATGATATGGGTATGTTCAACTGTAGGCCTGCAAAGGCAACTCATGGCCACACAATTTCTCCTACCCTTTGTTTTAATAATTTGAAATTCTTATATACATATATGTGAGTAGGCGTATTTATTGGATACTATGCTTTATAGAGGTATATATAATGGTGTAAACATATCTGTCTATGATCTCACGTTTAAAACACTATACTCCATAACATTTACACTATAATCACCACTACATCGTTAGTCAGTCGCTAATAACAAAGATGATAAGTTTCATGTTGGTGGAATACGTCCACCTGTAACGGCCATTAATAACGTTAACGAAGATTTAATTATTATCTGTAAAACAAAAGATTAAAGCCCCACGCTACATAAAAAAAGTATCGATCTTATGGTCAATAAAGAGTAGGTTAGTAGTTAACCAACATATTAACTAATGTGCGTCTTACCAGGTAAGTAAATTAAGGACCAACTCTAAAGTTAACATATACCTTTTATGGAAATATACTTACGATTTATGTTTTGGTAGTGGAGCAAACTTATATCCCATGTAATAGAGAGAGGAATAGACGGTGTGATGTTGTTGAAAATTTGTTGTTAGCTTTATAATATATACCTACCGCAATATAGATGTAATATTCTATACATTCAGTTAGAGTGAATTCATATGAGAGCGTAGAGCGAGATTTTTTAAAAAGTTAAGAAGCATGGAAATGTTGGAAGCATGGAAATGTTGGAAGCATGTATCCAAATACACACACACACACACACAAATAAAATAAATTAATAAAATTTAATAAAATTTATGACTAAAATTCAATTAAAAAAATTTATTCATTTTGTATGATTTCATATTATAATTTTGAAGATATAAATAAATTAAGTTGACAAAAATTGTTATCCAATTAATTATTTTTAATATTTCATAAATAATTGATACAATATATTTAGAATATATATGTTATATAAAAATTTAGTTCATAAAGATAATTGTTTAATATTATAGTATTTCTGTTTTTCTATTTAGTATTATTAAAATTTAGATTTTGAACCAAAGAAACATAACATGATTTTTTATTTTTATTTATTTATGATATTATATTTAAAAAAATGAAAGTGTGATTCCAAAACAAAATCGTAAGCTTCTAAGTATTTTAAAATATAATATTTTTGAAGTGTTTTGAAAGCTAGATTTCATAAGGTTGCACGAGGTAATGATTTCGATTCTAATTTCAATTCTAATTTCGATTCTAATTTCGAAGTGGTTCCAATTTGGATGTGGGAAGCGGATGTATAATGAAGCTTCCGTGCAACAACATAGGTTATACATTATTGATTTCAATTTTTGCTTCGTAATTTGGATCTGGATTTTCAGTTTTACAACAAATGGGCCTTGATCGTATATTATGTTGGAACAATGTACATGAAAGCCCGTCTAAGGAATTCACCATAGTTTATACACTTTTCACTAATGCATGTACCATGGCACAGTTTCAATGTGTGGGCGAATTTTTGTCTTAATTTTCCATCGTCAAAGATAAGATCCTACTTCCTAGGTTGGATATTTTATAATTTGGATGATTTGTCTATTTTTCAATATTAAGTGATCAGTGACGTACTTAACTAACCTCACTTGTTTCCTTTTTTCTCTATAAAATACGATGGCTACCTTGGATATATACTCATTAAGAAGAAAAAACACACACACACACACACATGGAGCCCAAAACTTTCTTCCGCTTGATTTTTCTCATAATCACCGCCGGTTTCATCATCTCTTTCACATCCAGTAACTTCCCCCACTCGCCGTCGTCCACCACGGGCCTTCTTGACTGCACAGACTCCTCCTCTTCACCTCTTTGTGCATCAAGAAACTTCCTTTTCAACAAACCAAAACGGCCACTCTCTAAACAAGATCCTAAACCAAAACCCAAGAACCATGACCACTTGTCCGACACACCAAACCACCCTCTGGACCCACTCACTGTCATGGAGTTTAACAAAGTCCGATCTCTCCTCTCCTCTCACGCGCTCTTCTCCTCAGACGCACCACACGCGTTCCACTCCATCGTCCTTGAAGAGCCAGAGAAGAATCTCGTTAGAAACTGGAAAAAAGGAAACCCGCTTCCTCCGAGAAGAGCTTCCGTCATCGCACGCGTCGGCTCGGACACGCATGTGCTAACTGTTGACCTTTCTTCTGGTCGGATCGATATAGTGGATAGTCCGGTTCGTGTTTCGGGTTACCCGATGATGACTCTAGAAGAGATGAATCAAGTTACCTTCGTACCGTTTTCAAGCGCTGATGTCAACCGTACGATTGTTGCTCGTGGAGTTAATCTGACGGATGTATATTGCTTCCCGTTATCAAGTGGCTGGTACGGTAAAAAAGAAGAAAATAAAAGGGTTATTAAGAGTCAGTGTTACTCCAGCCAAGGTACTGCTAATTACTACATGCGACCCATTGAAGGCTTAACTATTCTTATAGATTTAGACACAAAGCAAGTGATCGAGATAGTTGATACCGGTCCCAGTATTCCCATACCCGGTTCAACCAATACCGAATACCGCTTCGAAAACCTAGGGACGACCGACAAAATACGAGGTCTCAACCCTATATCGATCGAGCAGCCACGTGGTCCAAGCTTCGTAATAGAAGACAACCATCTAGTGAAATGGGCAAACTGGGAATTTCATTTAAAGCCTGACCCAAGAGCAGGTGTGGTATTATCACAAGTTAGAGTACACGATCCTGATACGCAAGAGACACGTGACGTGATGTACCAAGGTTTCGTGTCGGAGCTTTTTGTTCCCTACATGGATCCATCAGACGCGTGGTACTTCAAGACATACATGGACGCAGGTGAATACGGGTTCGGCTTACAAGCCATGCCACTTGTACCGCTGAATGATTGTCCCCGAAACGCAGCGTATATGGACGGCGTTTTCACTGCGGCTGACGGAAAGCCGTTTGTGAGAGAGAATATGGTTTGTATCTTTGAGCGTTACGCCGGAGATATTGGGTGGCGTCACTCCGAAAGCCCCATCAGCGGTTTACCGGTTAGTCCATTTGTTTCACTGTTTTATAAAATAAGTGAGACCAAAGGTGACGTTACGTTTATGGTGTTACTACTAAGATAAGTTACGTTTTTTTTTAATCAAGCAGATAAAGGAAGTGAGACCAAAGGTGACGTTAGTGGTACGAATGGCAGCTTCGGTAGGTAACTACGATTACATCATTGATTATGAGTTCCAAACTGATGGGCTTATCAAAGCTAAGGTACTTTGATTTCTACTTTATAACATCTTCCAAAAATATAAAGATATTTTTTAAGTTCGGCGGAGAAAATGATTATTCATTTTTGTCACAAACCACACAAATGTATGGACAATGACTAGGTGGGACTTAGTGGAATTCTGATGGTGAAAGGGACACCATATCAAAACAAAAATCAAGTGAATAAAGATAACGAAGGTAATGAAGAAGAGCTTCACGGTACGCTTCTGGCTGAAAATATAATAGGAGTAATCCATGATCACTACGTCACTTTCTACCTTGACCTCGATGTCGATGGCCCGGACAATTCATTTGTTAAAGTTAATCTCAAGAAGCAGATGACTGAGCCAGGTGAGTCTCCAAGAACGAGTTACATGAAAGCGGTTAAAAACATTGTAAAAACCGAAAAGGACGCTCAGATCAAGCTTAGTTTGTATGATCCATCGGAATTTCACGTTGTTAACTCTGCTAAAACCACCAAGGTCGGTAATCCCACGGGTTACAAGATAGTGCCTAGAGCCACGGCTGCTAGTTTGCTCGACCATGATGATCCTCCGCAGAAGAGAGGAGCTTTTACCAATAATCAAATTTGGGTGACTCCATACAATAAGTCCGAGAAATGGGCTGCCGGTTTGTTCACTTACCAAAGCCATGGCGATGATACTCTTGCAGTTTGGTCAGACAGGTAGTTAGTTAAAAATTTAATTATTCATCATGTAGTTGATTGTTGATTGTTTTATTTAATGTATTATTGGTGCTATGCAGGGATAGAGACATAGAGAACAAGGATATAGTTGTGTGGTACACACTTGGCTTCCACCACGTTCCATGTCAAGAAGACTTTCCAATAATGCCTACAGTTTCTTCGAGTTTTGATTTGAAACCCGCAAATTTCTTCGAGCGCAATCCAATCCTTAGGGCCGCTCCAAACTTTGAACATGATCTTCCAGTTTGTGAAGCTAAATATGTACCTGCTTCAAATGAGTGAAATAAAAAAAAAATAAACTTTTACATTTTCCTTGTATATTATCGTGGTGCTCTAATCAATCAAAATAATGGTTATTGTGAGATAGAAAGTATATGCAAATGTATGTGTGTGACCTTTTATTATTTGTAAGAATTTAATAATTATAATAACAAGGTCCGTTCGTCTCTTTTGATTTTTTTTTTTCTAATTGGTGAAATATGTTTTCTTTTAAATTAGCATTTTCAAAATGCCATCTTTTGTTGGTTTTATTGTTTTGGTGATGGCGTAATTTTTTGTTTGTTTGTTTATTAACGATAAATTGATCTAGTGACTAATTTGTTTAGATTACCTAGTAGAAAACTAGCTCAAATGCGACTAGGAAAAAAGTGTTTCAAAAGAGAATTAATTTAACATAATCTTAACCTCTACTAAAAAGGTATGAATTTTCATGTCCAAAAGTTCGTAGTCATCCTTTGGAAGGCTGGAATTCCTCAGAACTCCCACCTAATGCAAATATTATGGATCATATCTCGAGTTGTCGCAAAGCCTTAGGAGCATGGAGGAGGCAACATAATTTAAACTCTGGAAAACAGGTGAATGAATTGAAGGAAAAGGTGGATGCGTTGTATCTTGATGACGATGCCACAACTAAGGATATAGCGAAAGAGCTGAAAGGTTTATCTGACTCTCTTAAGGCGGAAGAGATATTCTGGAAACAAAAAAGTAGAGTATTCTGGCTTCAAGAAGGCGATCGAAATTCAAAATACTTCCATTCAGTAACAAAGCAGAGGAGAGCAAGAAATAAAATCTCACAACTTCTTGATTCTGATGGGAATGCTGTGGAGGATGAAGATGGTCTAGTGGCCATAGCTACTAGTTATTTCCGTGAGTTATTTGGAACATCTAATCCTGAAAATATTGAGGAGGCTCTCTCGGAAGTATCTACTAAGATTTCAGGTGTTGCGAATGAGGAACTTAGAGCTCCGGTCACGGAATGGGAAGTCAAGCTAGCTCTTTTCGCAATGCATCCGGAGAAAGCTCCTGGACCAGATGGGATGGCTACTCTGTTTTACCAAAGGTTTTGGGACATTGTAAAGGAAGATTTAACTTGTATGGTTAATCAATTCCTATTTGAAGGAACAATGGGGAATGGCTTAAATGACACAAACATCTGTCTCATTCCGAAGGTTGACAAACCAAATGAGATGTCTAAGTTTAGGCCTATTAGTCTATGCAATGTTAGCTATAAGATAGTCTCTAAGATCTTATGTCTGAGATTGAGGAAAGTCTTACCAGGGTTAATTTCAGAAACTCAATCGGCTTTCGTTGCCGGAAGACAAATTTCTGACAATGTCATGATTGCACAAGAAATGTTCCATGCTTTGAGGACTAAACCAAACGATCGCAACAAGAGGATAGCCATTAAGACTGATATGAGCAAAGCGTATGATCGAATGGAGTGGCCTTTCATCCAGGCTGTTATGCAAAAAATGGGATTTTCGGAACTTTGGATTGATTGGATCATGAGATGTATATCATCGGTGAGGTACAAAGTTCTTATAAATGCTCAGCCAAGGGGAAATGTTGTTCCGGAAAGGGGCCTACGTCAAGGAGATCCTTTGTCTCCTTTCATTTTTATTATATGCACGGAAGCGCTCGTTAGCCTTCTTAATCATGCAGAGAACCAAGGAAAGATAACAGGGATGCAGGTAACACGTGCATGTCCCTCGGTATCTCACTTTCTCTTTGCTGATGATAGCCTTTTCTTCAGTAAGGCGGAGCCCCGTGAATGTGAGGAAGTAATGAAAGAGATTAGGAAATATGGGAAAGCATCGGGCCAGTGCATCAACTTTGAGAAATCTTCTCTGCTCTTCGGCAAGAAGATAAATGTTTCAACGAGACAACTGATTAAAGATAAGCTAGGAATCCATAACAAAGGAGGGATGGGATCATATTTGGGAATCCTAGAATATATTAGTGGCTCAAAATGCAAACTTTTTACTTTCCTTAAAGACAAATTAATGCATAGAGTGAACGGGTGGACATGGAGATGGCTATCGAAAGGTAGGAAGGAGGTTCTAATTAAATATATTCTATTAGCTTTACCCACATATGTGATGTCTACATTTCTCCTACCGTTAGAGGTCTGTGAAAAGCTCGCAAGTGCCATCGCACAGTTTTGGTGGAGTTCAAACCCCCCAAAGAGAGGTATTCACTAGGCTAAATGGGAAAAGCTATGTAAACCTCGGTGTGAGGAAGGTTTGGGATTTCGTATGATCCATGAATTCAACTTGGCCTTACTAGAGAAGCAGTTATGAAGACTATTTCAATTCCCGAATTCATTGGTGGCTAGTGTGCTCAAGGGGAGGTATTACCAAATGAGTTCGCCTTTGCGCTCAAATTCGGCCAGCAGCCCATCCTATGTATGGACTAGCATTACGGCGGCGCGAAAACTGTTGTTACTGGGCATTAGGCATAAGGTTCATTCTGGACATGAAATTAAAGTGTGGAAGGACCCCTGGATCCCAACTGTACCGGCTAACCCATCTGGCACGGTTTTGTCCCCGAACCTGAAAGTCAGTGATTTGATAAACCCAGACTCAAAGGATTGGGACACTGAACCGCTGACAAATTATGTCCATCCGGCCGACATACCCCTTATAAGGAGTTTAGTCATAAGCACAACAAACCATAGGGATTCTTTTTGCTGGAGTTATACTAAAACTAGCTAGTATACTGTCAAATCAGGTTATATGGTGGCCCGTCATCTCCTGAGGAAGGATAACGAGAACTTGGTATGTTAACCTGCCATAACTGATCTCCAAGCCTTTGTTTGGAAAGTCAAAGCTCCTCCCAAGATGCGCCATCTTATGTGGCAGCTGATAACAGGACACGTCGCGGTTACTCGGAACCTGAATTACAGGAATTTGCGATGTGATGATTTCTGTCCAAGGTGTGGAGAGCTGGAAGAAACTGTCATCCATGCTATTTTTGAGTGTCCTCCTGCCTTGCAAGTCTGGGCATTATCCTCGATGCCTTCGGGACAAAATATTTTTCTATTGCCTAGTATCTTTGCAAATATGGATTACCTTTTTTGGCGGAAGGAGGAGTTTATTGCATCTGCGTCACATAGAGATCTATATCCATGGATAATTTGGTATATATGGAAGGCCATGAATGACAAACTTTTTAGGGGGATTGACAGAGATCCTATGGAGTTGGCAAGATTTGCAGAAAGTGAATGCCTTACTTAGTTTAGTGCTAATGATAATATTGGCCAGAATCCGCAAGTACCTTGTATTGCTGAGACTCAAACCATATGTCTAGCGAATATGTGCATAGTGGATGGTTCTTGGACCGACACTGATCAGTATAGCGGCTGTGGTTGGGTGTGGAAAAATGTTGACGGGAAGATTGAGCTAATGGGGACAAGAAATTTGAGGAAGCGCGAGACTGCTCTTCATTCTGAGCTCGAAGCTTTTAGATGGGCGCTAGAATGTATGCTTCAATACTCGTCCTGTCAACGCTTTGATACGGATTGCAAGGACCTTATCGCAATGATATCGGATCCGCAAACTTGGCTGCGATTTGGAACGGAATTGGAGACTATTAAAACCCTTATGATCTATTTTCCGGAGTTTGAGATTTGCCATGTTTCGAGGGCTCACAATGGAGTTGCTGATGCTTTGGCCAAAACTGCTCGTACTTTTTATAGAGATTTATGTTTTGTTGGTAGTTCTATTCCGGTCTGGCTTCCCAGACCACCTCAAGTCTGAGTAATAGAATTGCTTTTTTATGTCAAAAAAAAAAGCTCGTAGTCATCCAAAGAAACGGAATGGTATACTTCAACCAAACTGATATTTTATTTTTCTTTTCTGAAAGTTGATAACACTAATGATTTTCTTTTTGAGTTCTAAAGATGATATTTCTTTAGTGAATATAATATTTAAGAAATTAAAAATAAAATGATGGTTTGCTATCAAACTAAATGAAAGTATGATAGTTTTCTACTAATTTGATTAGGTTTAATCCCTGTTTAAAATTCATAATTTCTTAACAGATTGCATCTATTATATTAAAACAGAGTCCTATTTGAATTTTACCGTGACATGTTTTTAATTTGCACCTATTGAACATGTTGTGACTTATCTATTAATTAGTAATCCTATTTTCTAGGATAGCAGATTAAATATTTTCTTCTATTTACATATTTAGACATCTCATTTTTTTCTTATTTACATATTCTGCCAATATCATTTAAAATAATATATTTAAATTAATTAATTTCAATGGGTATATAAATTTGGTACATTAATAATAATCAACTATAATTTTTATTTTTTTAATTATAACAAAATCTGTTGAGAAAGAATCTAACAAAATTTTACTTAAAATTTTAAATATTTTTATAAAATTATATATTAATAAATTTCGTGATTAGTAATATAATATTATTCTAAATCAATTTAACTAAGTTTTTATTATAAAACAGGAAAATAAAATTCTACACTATTTTTTTATAAATTCTATAAATATATTCTCTATTATATAAAATAGTAGTGTTACATTAGTTAAATATGGTAAAATTATATTAAATAGGTAAATTAACAAATTTTAAAATATTATCTACTATTAACAAATAGTAATTAGACCATTTCAAAAATTAGTTAATATGACATATTTAATTATTTACATCAATAATAAACCAGCTAAAGATTTGAATTTTATTTTTTAATTATAACAAAATCTGTTGATAAAGAATCTAACAAAATTTAAATATTTTTATAAAATAATACATTATAAATTTCGTAATTAGTTATATAATATTATTATAAATCAATGTTAACTAAAATTTTATTATAAACAAGAAAATAAAAATTCTACTTTTTTATAAATTCTATAAATATATTGCGGATTATATGAAAATAGAAGTGTTACATGAATTAAATATGATAAAATTATATTAAATAGGTAAATTAACAAATTTTAAATTGTAAAGTTTTTCATTTAAATAAATCATCATTCATCATTAAAATAGGCTAAAATTCATAAACTGTATAATAGTTTTATAAAACATAAATGTATTAACATATGTTAAACTTATATATCTACAATTTTTTATTTATATTGAAACTCTCAACAATATATTATTTAAAATGTTTGTATACAACAATATAATAATATATAATAAACTTTAATTCATATACTATTTAAAAAATGTCAATAGAAAACTATGGTATTTTAGCAACTCACTTAAAATATTAATGACAAATCAAATTTTAATTTTAAATTTATTTTTGTTTTAATTATAAAAATATGTTGGAAATTTTCTTTTAAAGCAATGAAGTCTTAATTTTTTAAAATAAAACTTAATATCATAACATTCAAAAAATATCATATATCAATAAATTTTAATAAAATAATATGATAGATACTACTATGTATAAAATTTACTAAAAATAGGTCTATATTATTTAAACAAAAAAGTGTTTTTACTTATAAATTTCGTAAAACACTAAAATGATATATGTTAAAGTATATTTTCTTATACATATTAAATAGATTTCTTTTAAATAATATAAATAAATAAAATTTAAAATATATATATGCAAAATGTATAAATTAAAGAAAAAAACATATTTTGAAAGAGATTCTTTATTTGATTATTTCATATGGTTATTTTATTGTATCTAACTCGAAAATATATTAGTAACTAATAAAAATTAATAACAAATTAAAATGTTTTAAACAAATCACTATATATTAATAGTGTTGAAAAAGAAATATAAAAAAAGTTATAGAGTTATATAAATAAAATATTTGTAATAATATCAAATACATTTATTAAATAGAAAAATATCCGCACGGACGTGCGGGTTAAAATCTAGTTAGTATTTAAAGATTGAGTTCAGAGAGAACAATTTATCTATATTAAGAAAATAAAGTTTAATTTTTTCTCAAAGTGTCATATCAGATTATCTACAGTTTGTCCACATATTTTTTTTTCTACACATACTTTTGACTTTTGTAGTGGGTTTTTGTTTTGGTTTAGGTATGTACTCATGATTTTAAAGAAATAACGTTTATTTTATTTTTAGAATGTCACATCAAATTTATGTACTCTACAACTTGCCATGTGTCTTCTTTTTAAACATATACTCCTGATTTTTGTAGTGGGCTTTAGTTGTGATTTAGGGTTCATATGTTGGTCTATTTAATATCTTAGGGAACATGCCCATCAAGGATTCACCTTCCTTCGTCTCTGGTGGTCTGGAAAAGTTTTGCAGCAAAGCAGTGTTTTTGCAACCGAAAATTTAAAGCTCAGCCTTCACTATTAGGCGATTAAATATTTGATGCTAATGATGGCATTCAAGCAAACTAATCCCATGCTTTCTCATCTATCCAGCTTCCTTCCATCAGTAACCAAATTCATATTCTATATATGTGAACCCAAACTATCAGTCTCTGCATATATTTCCTCATGCTTTCCTTTATCATATTATATTCCGATCTTTAGAAAACTCAAATACCAAAAATCAAGACAAATCTCATCTACAACCTGCTTCAATAAATCTAAAACTTTCCAGGGAGGTTATGCTAAGAGTGCCTCAACCAACTGAGAGAAACAAAGTAAGAGCTCCTCCTACATATCAACTCTACGGAGGCAAAGGCAGAGTCAAAGCCGGAAGCAGAGGCGGATATATGGAGGTGGAGGCGAATCTGGAAACCAGTGGCAGCCACAAGCTCCTCCGTTTCCTGCACAACCTAAATCCAGTATTATAGGTGTCCACAACAAAAGGGTATGACAACTATACCTACATTGTTTGTTTGCATTTACACATTTATAAAAAATAATTGTTTAAATGTATTGAAATATAAAATGTTTAAAAAGTCACGTCTTATAATCCAAGAGAACGAAAATTAACAACTTATTAGTTGGCTTATATATATATATACGTTAGGGAGGGACGACGATTCCACCATTTCCAGGATCAGTGGGTTCAAGAGATCAGAACATTAGTTACACACATATTTTTTTTTACCAAGTCAAGGAAGAGAGGCGAGAAGGGGCTAGATTCTACGGTGGGTCGGTAGGTGATGCAGCATCATGATACCTTTCCCGCCATGCAACCATTTCAAAACTCATACTAGCTTTGGGATTTCCTTTTTCGTTTTAAGTTCTGATTTTTTCTTAGCTAGTATGAGTTTCGTTCTAAGTATAAAACACCTTCCCTCCATTCAAGATGGTAAGGACACGCAGAGCTCCTGCTCCAACCGAAGCTTAAGCGAACCGAGAAGCAATCACAGAGCTTAAAGCTCAGATGCGTACTATCACCGCTGCCCTTAAAAATGTTGCTTTCCAATAACAACCACAACAACCTGCCCTTGTTGACAATCTCGTCAATAACCAAGCGGAAAACTCATAAGATGAAGCCGAAGCAAATTCTTTTTCCGCGGATGCAAAACACTTTGCACCTTTCCGTAATGATTGTTCTCTAGCACGAGAAACCGGAGAAGGCGCTGCTGATGCGTTTCAATGGGAAACATGATTCAAACTTGAGATGCCGAAATTTCATGGTACTTAACAGCTGAGGAACTACTCAATTGAAATGTGATTTCACAAGAAAGCAACAACATGGTGGACACAACAGAAGGCCAGAGAGGCTCGTCTTGGCAACCAAAACTTCTTTCATGGGATAAGCTCTAGTCAAAAATGAAGAAAACACTCATTATGTACAATTATGATCAGCTTATGTTCCCGCGTCTCCACACCATATGTCAAGGAACATGTTATGTAACTGATTATTCCTCTGAATTTTTCTTGCTCCTCAATCGTATTAATATTCAGGATTTGGAACCACAGCTCATTGCACGATTTACCGCAGGCTTTCGACAACAAAATCAGCACATAATCAATCTCTTTCATCCTTTGATATTGTCCGAAGCACATCAACAAGCGCTCACCATTGAAGCCCAAACCAAGACGTCCTTCTCATCATGGACTGCCTCACACCCATCCCAACCTACTCAACTACCTGCAACTCAGTCCGCAACAGACGGTGTGGGTCCTCTTATTGTACCTGTTGGCGACAATCATACTACTCATCCCAGCTGTCTTTGTTGCTTCTCATGCAAATATATTGGACATCATCGGTCAAATTGTCCAACACGTGATCGTCATGGCTTCCTTCTTGATACTTTCGGTAATGATGTTGAAGTAATTTATGATGAAGAAGATACACATATTGTAGACGAACCAGAAGTTCTTACCACGGAAAGTGGTCCAGCCCTAATGGTCTGTCGCATATGCTTAGCTCCTCGTGGAGTCGATGATAACTCACAACGTCATAAATTGTTTCATTCAAAGTGTACCATCGAAGGAAAAGTCTGCAAATTCATAATCGACTTTGGCAGTAGTGAGAATGTGGTTGCAGAGGAAGTAGTCAACAATCTTCACTTACTAAAGGAACTTCATCCATACCCTTATAAGTTAGCATGGCTGAATCAGAAAACTGATTTACTTATCACTCGTCGCACACTGATTTCTTTTTGGATTGGCAATTCATATAAAGATCTAATTTATTGTGACGTTGCTATTATGGATGCATGCCATCTCCTCTTGTGCTGTCCTTGGCTATTTGATCGTTAATTCAGCATGACGACTTTCACAACACTTTCAGTTTTGGATTCAATAGCCGCAACTTACACCCTTCAATCTGCCGGACCTCAGAAGCAGATTACACAGTCCTCTCTGGTCCTCATCCTCCACCGTAAGCCATTTGAAGCAACGATGAGACAAGAAAGCCTTGTCAATACAATGCCTTCTTTATCTACACCACATATTCCTCACAAATTAATCCCTATGTTACAAGAATTCAATGGCGTCTTTCCCGATGATTTGGGCCTAGGAATTCCACTTCTTCGCGATATTCAACATTACATTGACTTAGTTCCAGACGTGATTCTTCCCAACCGAGCTAATTATCATATGAGTCCAAGTAAGCATGAAGAACTACGAAGACAAGTTGAAGAGCTCGTCGCAAAAGGCTTTTTTTTATGTGAAAGTTTAATCCCTTGTGCAGTCACGACTTTACTCATCCCAAAGAAAGATGGTTTGTGGCATATGTGTGTAGATAGTCGTGAAATTAACAAAATCACCATTCGTTATCGGTTTCCTATACCTCGCCTTGTCCACCTACTAGATCAAATTGGTTCAGCCTCTGTATTATCAAAACTTGATTTGAAAACGGCTACCATCAGATTCGTATTAAGCCAGGTGATGGATGAGACATTTAAGAATCTCGAATGACTTTTTGAGTGCTTCATCATGCCGTTTGGGTTGTTTAATGCACCAAGTACTTTTATGCGAGTCATGAATCAAGCTCTATGCTCGTTTAGTGGCAATTCATCAATTTATATTTTAACGATATCCCCATATTCAATATGACCTTTGTTGACCGTCTCGCTCACCTTTGCGAGGTCCTGCTCGTCCTTCAATATGATCAACTATTTGCAACGCTTAAAAATGTGAGTTTGGGTATGTGCTTGTTCAACTTCTTGGTTACATTGTGTCCACCAATAGTCCAGCTGTCGATCCAACTAAAGTAGACGCAATTCAGTCTTGGCCAAAACCAGAAACTTTATCTAACACACAGAGTTTTCATGGCCTCACATGTTTCTATAGACGCTTTGTACCTCAATTTAGCAGTCTCTTGTCTCTGCTTACGGATTGTATTCGTCGCGAGGGTACCTTCTTATGGACTCCAGAAGCGAAGCATGCCTTTAACATCTTCAAACAGAATCTCAACTCCACTCCTATTTTAGATTTACCAAACTTTTCTCAGGTATTTGAGTTACACTATGATGCCTCTAAAACAAGCATTGGCACAATTTTGAGCTAACAACCTGTTGGGGTCAAAATCGGTTACAGCAGAATCAACATCAGAAACCTACCAGGAAATGTGCCCTCTGTGAAAAAGAGATAATATCTCGGAAAAGGGGAATGTGAAAAATCGAAGTCAAATCTTGGCTGACCACGAAGGAATAGTCTGCTTAAACGAGCCATCAAGAAGAGTTTGCCTTAAGACCTCGGGTTAACGTATCCTCGAACGACAACACGACGAAACGGCTAGAAGACTTGTTCATCCAACTCCCCGGATGGAGAAGTTGGTCGAGCAAGACGTCCAACTCGTCAAACAGGCAGATCGAACCACAAGAACCGACCAACTCGCCCGTTCGGCAAGTCGGACCGGTCCAACTCACCAAACGGGTGAGTTGGGCAATGCAGGCCGACCAACTCGCCCGTTCGGCGAGGTTGACCAGTCGAACTCGCCGAACTGGCGAGTTGGATAGTATGGGCCGACCAATTCGCTCGTTCGGAGAGTTGGACAGCATGGCTCAATCAACTCGCCCATTCGGCGAGTTGGACAAGCCCAACTCGCCAAACGGGCGAGTTGGACAGCATGGCTCGCAAAACGGGCGAGTTGGGTCAATCGAGACGACCAACTCGCCCGTTCGGCGAGTTGGACAAGCCTAACTTGCCAAACAGGCGAGTTAGGTAGCACAAGCAATCCGACTCGCTCGTTTGGCGAGTTGGATCAATCAATCCATTTTCACTTCTCCCTCGTAACTCCCTCTTTCAAAACTTGATCGAACTTATCTCTGTTTCGTCTTGATCGAGATTCACATTGTAACTTTATCGAAAACTCATTTTCTCGTGAAAGGATCCAGTCGATCATATGAGACGGTAACAATTAACTAAACACTTGGAGTCGCACGCCCCATACGAAAGATCCTAACTCCCGGACGACTTCGTCTTAGGACTTCTCTTTTGGTAAAATCGTAAAAACGCTTAAGTGAAAAAACGACCCGAGAAGGTCTAAAACTCGGCTAAAGGCCCACTCGCAATTTTATCCGAGACCGAGCCCAAACTTTGTGAAGGTTTTCTTTTATTTTGCAGGAAGGGATAAATGTGAAGTTCGGAAGATAAATGTCAAGATCGGAGGATAAATGTTAAGTTTTCAAAGATAATCATGAAGATCGAAGAAAAAAGGAATATTTCCGCGAAGCGATAAATTCGACCAAGGGCAAAAGGGGAAAGAGAAAACCGCCTCTAGAGGAGTATATAAGGACTTCGAGGGTGATGATGCAAGGGACACACGAAAATCTCTACTCAGAACAAACATAGCACTTAGAGCATTTAGGCAAATTTCCATTTTTGTTATTCGAGATGCGAGTTAACTAGAGTTTGGTAGTCTTAGGTTGTCAGAACTAGGTATCTCGCCGACAGTCTCATAGCCAAGGTTCATATCCTGTTGTAGACGCTCATACGCAAATTTGAAATAAGACATCCATTTGCTCTCTTTTCGATTCTACTTTATTTTCTATCTTTACTACGTATTCTGATTGATTGGCGTGTCGTTTAGCAGATATCCTGGACCTCTGGGAAATTGGGGTTTAACCTACGTTCCTAATTCAATGGAAATTGACAATTCAAATTTCGGGTTCCCATAGTTTGGCGCTAGAAGGAGGGGGGGGGGTATGGATCAATCTAACTCTCAGCCATCAACTCTCAATCAAAGTATGTTAGATCTCAACAACAACCAACCTCGTGACAACATTGTCGTCGACGAAAACGTTGAAAACACTCCAGCGACGAACGTCACTGTGGTCAATGCCAACGCAAACACCACAGCGTTCGAGGAGGTGAAGAAGATGTTCTCACTTTTGAGAAGAAGTCAGGAGAACATGATAAGGTCATGAACTCCCTCGCTAAACATGTTGAAATCCTTACAGTGAGGAACATGGTCATTTTTCCGGGTTGAGCAACCCGATTCCGCGGAAGAAGACTTGACTTCGCAACATCTTTGGACCGGTCCAACAACGTGCAGGGTAAACCGTCTGGACCAAATCTTGATGAAGTAACCCCCACGCCAACATGGAAGAACCAGGGAGATCTTCCTTCTATTGAAGAAGATAAAGAAGGAGGAGAAGTCAAACACATCGACGTAGAATCTAGCAGTCAGTCTAAACCCACAGACGAAGACGCATACATACATCCACGCCGCACAAGGAGCCGAGCGGCTCGGGACGAATCCCAGTTCGACAACCCTATGAACGAAGAGGAAGAAGCTATCTTCTGGAATGAACAGGAAGAACTAGCCGAGGAGCAAACTCGGAACACTCGCAGCAAACGCCGACAAAGTCGGAAATCTGCTAGCAAGAGTTCTGAAATTCGCGATCTCCGCGATGATCTCATCAAAAACGGTGGCTGAAGTTAGGGCTGAAGTCCCAAATCCACCACGCTACTAGCACCGCACCAGAGATCGATCTGCTGCTCGAAGAGGCTCGTAAAACACCCTTTACTACTCGTATCACCGAAACCAAGGTTTCGGATCCTGGGAAGGTCAAAGTGATGCCATACGACAGAACTACTGATCCTAAGGCACACCTACAGGCTTTTCAGGTCACGATAGGTAGAGCCAGGTTCAGAGAAAATGAGAGAGACGCCAGCGAATTCCGCCTCTTCGTAGAAAACATCTGCGGAACAACTAGAATGTTTCTCTTCCCTCAGGTGAAACTCCATCGGAAGCTTATGCCAGCTCGCCTTGGAATTCCTCAAACAATACTCAATGTTCATAGATCGAAAAACCTCCAACGTGGACCTCTGGAGCTTGTCCCAGGGAGAGGATGAAACTCTCTGCGACTTCATAAAACGGTTCAAAATCGTCATGGCTAGAGTCAGCGGGATAAGCGACAAAGTCGCGATAGACGCACTTCAAAAATTGCTCTTGTTCAAGTCGAAGTTCAAGAAGTGGATAACTTTGGAAAGCCGCATACAATCCAGGACGCACTTCACAAAGCCACAAATTACATCATCATCAACTATGTGCCAGAAATGGAAGCCAACGAAGAATGCGTTGAAGGATCTGGGGTCAGTTCAGAAATTAAAAAAGAAAAACTCTCGCAACAAAAAAAGTGTCCAGCGCAGAGACAAAGAAACGCAGGGAGCGCATAACTATGCTATTGACTCTGGATCATAGCAAGGACGGACAACGGGTTACACGTGGACCCGAAATCTGAATAAAACTCCTTCTGCACCTTTCACCAAACGCGCGGACACTCGACCATTAACTACAAAGTTCTCGGTGCAAGATTGGCCGCAATGATGCTCTCCGGAGAACTCGCCAGAGTCTCCAGCGTGAAAGATTTCATCCGTGATTCAGACCGCCTCCCGAAAAATGACAGGACTCTTCAAACGGAGTAACCTTCCCAAGGGGACCAATTGGGAGAAAAGCGCGGAAGAAGGCATGACAAGAAGGGAAAGGACAACAACCGTCGCAGGGTAAACATGATCATCGGCGGATCGCAATTCTACAGCGATACCGTCTCAGCCGTCAAAGCTTACCAGCGCAAGGTTGAGACAAGTGAAAATTTGCCAATATGGCCCACGATTAATGACACTCCGAAAGGAGCAATCACTTTCGATGAAGAAGAGGCCGGAGGAATCGATCAGCCACATTGCGATCCACTCGTATTTGATCTCGTAATAAGAGATCTCGAGGTCGCTAGGGTTCTCATCGACACGGGAAGCACAATCAACGTCATCTTTCTCGACACTCTCAAAAGGATTAACATCGAGCTAGGCAAAGTTGTACCATCACCTAAGCCGCTAACCGGTTTATCTGGCACGACGTCAATGACCCTCGAATTGATCAAATTACCCGTTGCGGCAAAAGAAGTCACCAAGATCGTCGATTTCGCGGTCGTCGACCACCCGACCATCTACAACGTCATCATGGGCACGCCTTGGCTAAACGCAATGAAGGCAATCCCATTGATTTATCACTTAGGCATTAAGTTCCCAACTCATAACGGGATTGTCGTGATATGGGGCTGCCAGAAGCAGTTGAGACGCTGCTTCCTGGCCGAGCACAAGCTAAGAAAAATCACGAACACCGCGATGGAGAAGTCCAAGCGCCCAAAGATTGCCCAGGCAGCAACCGAAAGTACTTTGGGCAAAGACGACCCATAACCGTCGACTCTAGCAACAGCCAGTGAACAACCAGTAACAGTGCCCGATGCGTTAAGCCCATCGAAGAAGACAAGTCCAATGGAAGACTTTGACCCAGCAACTGACGCAGTTGACACAAACACAATAGCCGAGTAAACAGACTCGCCCAAACAAGCAGAACTACGAGATGGCTTGATCCTCGAAAGTGGTACGTAGGAAGCTCATCAAAAACGAGTTCAGATATCCTCCAACCTAAAAAGGGGGGGGGAGTGGGTACATATACGAATACTCGTATATTCCCACATTCAGAAATATTTTTTTTGCATTGTAATCGAAATGTTTTAAAAAATTTCGGCAATAAAGACTTCTTTATAATTTCGTAAAGTTTCTATCATCTCGCAAAGAAAAATTATGTTATATATCCATACACGAGCAAAACAATTATCGCACCATCCCATAAACAGAAACTCGCGAAAATTTGTTCTGCCTCGAAACGGATAATGATGCGACCCAGATCAACTACTCAACCTTGGACGAACTAAGACCAGATGATGACATTGGGGACAAGCTGAAACCTGCTGAAGTGAGTGTATATGAGCTTGGTGAGCTGTATGATCTGAATACTTAATTGATCTTGACCGACACTCACCTGGACGAGCTGAGCAAGCAGGTTTGATCTTTCGAGCTGATTCGACCTCCCGAGAAGTTACAATCGATCAACTCCATTTCTGATGAACCAATACCATCTCTTGAAGGCTCTACGGCATATTCATGGGCCAAAATACTCAGAGATAGTAAGAACATTTTTTGGATCAGTTGGCCTTTTGTTATTTGGTTTGGGCCGAAAGAAGGATCCAAAAGAAACTGCTTTGTTTTTCTAGAAATGAATTTCGACCAGGCCTTAGACAAGTGATTAATTAGCCCATTTTTCATCAAGAGAAGACCAATAGAGGTCCAGGAGAAGTCAAGGTCGTGGGAGGCCAAAGGGCAGTCCAAGTTTCAGTCAAAACAATAATTTAGTCAAGTCTTTGTTTGCATTTTTCTATGTATTGTTTTTAGCTAAGTCTTTTCGGTTTCTACAATTTTTAAGACTATAAAAAGAGGCCTAAGAGCCACGAAATAATCAGACTATTTTGAGTAAAAACTTGTTTGTTTGAGAGTGAATCTCTTTGTTCCTTTAGAACTTTTGATTTCTTAGTGTGTCATATCTAAGGATCAAACCGGTGTATCAGGAGTTATTCCGCAAGCTCTTGTGTGACCATTCTACCACCAAAGAGTGTTGTGTAGTGTTTAAATAGTTCAGGTGTCGAGTTCTTACACTCTTAATTGGTTCTACACAAAGCAACATCCTAAGGTTCACCGCCTATCTTCTGAAGAATCGTCGCTAGCATCAGGCACTAGGTTTATTATACCTCCGTTGGATCTACACGAGTCTAAAGAAGCTTAGGATTATCCCATTACCAACGTGGAGTGAAAGATCTTGGAAGTATCCGAACCAAGTCATCCATAAGCTTGGCCTGGTCGTATCAAGTGGTATCAGTGCCATTCTGAGCTTTGGAGTTCTTCACAACAAGACATTCGTAACTCTTCATCTTCTAAGAGATCATCTGTGTCTTTTGGACTACTGAAGAGAAACCATGAAAAAAATCCAACCATTCTTAACTCTTCATCTTCTAAGAGATCACCTGTGTTTGGACTACTGATGAACCATGAAGAAAAGGCAGCACGCAAAGCACAAGAAGAAAAGTTGCAAGAATGGAGGTACAACAAATGTACAACCGAGATTATAGCATAATATGAGCGTGACCAAGAGGAGGAAACCAAGAAGTCACGACCTGAGAGAGAAAAATGGAAGAAACCACTCAGCAAAGAAGGTACACGAATCTTCCTTGATTCTGGTTCAATGGGAGTTAAACCAAGCAGTCCAAAGAAGGCAGTCAAAAAGCCACAATCGAAACCGGTTGTAGAACTCCATCGGCCAGAACTGAAGAGAAGAGGAATGAGGGTTTTGAGAGTTGTCTGGAGAGTTTTAAGGCTAAGATCCATGTAAGGGTCACAGACCCACGCCCATCGTTAGTGTTGGAAGAAGATCAAGATGATAAAGATATCGAACCAGAGCTATCAATTGTTTATGTCCGAGCAGAATCTATGGACGACCAGCTGCATCAAAAGGAAGAACCAGAGGCTGTAAGTGTTCTCTTGGAAGTCCAAAAGGTTTATGAAAATGAGGTTGATAGTGGACCAGAAGCTGATCATGAAAAATCTCTCACAACCGCTTATGCTTCAGGTAATATTCTCGGTTCTTTATCAAGTGATAAACTAGGTCAGCCATTCGTTTGCAAGAAGTACGACCCAATGGAGCTATTGAGGCCTGAAGATGGTCTAAAACACTTCATCTTCGACCTTGTAATAAGGGAGTGTGTGCACAAGAACAGTAGAAACACCTTGGCTGAGCAAAACCATGTCGGTTCATTCATCCTAGAATGTCCGGATTTGAGGACAAATCCTTTTAAAGGAGGAGGGGATGATGCAACCCTGACCAGCATCATTAACCATGGTATGAAAATCAGGTAGGAACCAACTAGGAAGATCATACCTTGGCTTAATGGGCTGTTTATGGGCCTTATCGGTTTGATCCATGAAGTTCTAGACCGAGAGAAGCTAATGGACTTGATACAAAACATGGAGGCCTTGTTCTAATTAAGAAATCAGTGTTTGAGATTATTCAAGAAAGGCCCAACAATAATATATAATTTATGGTCGAATAATATATCAATCTGACGGTAATTCTTTGACCATCAACCATGCCAAAGGACTCGACCAGCCGAAGAGTCATTCGTTCCAAATCTTCCAAATTTGGTCAAGTCATCATTTCTCGTCAAGTCTTCTATGTTTAAGAGTTTGTTAGTTTCTATGTTTGATTAGTCCTTTTGTATTCCAACCTTTTGTATTCTATGCCTATTATATAAAGGCTTGCTTTGTATTATTTCAAATCATTCAAATTTTTAATAAAAACCTTTCCTTTTAACTTGTTGAATCATTTGTTCTTCATTGAACATCTTATCTTTTGAGTCGTCGGAGTGTGTTATATCTTTGGGCTTAGAAGTTGGTAGTATCAAAAGACTTTCCACACCTTTTGTGTCACCTTTCGATCCACATCCCTTGATTGTTTGTGCTTTCTAGCTCATTCGGTACAAGACTTATCCAATTTACCAACCTTAGAGTGATCCTCCAATTCAGGCCATATCAAATAAACTCCACACTATCTTATCTCGATCGAATCATCAATTTCTATTCCCGACCGAAGCACGAGACCCTGGTCCAATATGCTCAAAGCATTATTACGCAAAGTAAATTTTTGAAAAATATGCCAGACGCCGTCTGAATTTTCGAGAACACACACCCAGTCCATTCACAACTATAAAACACTCGTCAATTGGCCCCGATGAGAATATTAGCCGTTTTAAACGAATGCACCCAGGTCCGTCCTAAGGAAAGATCCTCTCACATCCAACTAGGATAAATAACGCGTTATAAAGGAAATCCAAAATTTTGGTCAGCACTTTCAGGAGACTTAAAAATTGTCCCTGAAGAGATGGACGACTCCGACCAGACAACCTATCGCGGAATTTACACCGGAACGGAGTCAGGTCAGGTTAAAATCGAAACAGGCAAAACGAAAGCCGATTAGTCATCGCAAAGCCTCAAACCAAAAGTAAACCTAGGTCTTGCTCTAAACCCAATACACTGGTTTCTAACGTCTCAAGGCATGTTATCAAAAAGATTCGAGATCCTAAAAGCATGTATCTTCATCCGCATCTAAACATTCTCGAAACTTCAAAAACTCCTCGAACATTTTGTATGAACAGCGAATATGATGATCCACAAGAAAGGGAGGAAGTCGAGATGACAACTCGAGTTTTCTTTCTACACTAAACAAATTCCAAACATCTTTTTAAACACCCACTTATCATTAAAAGCACTGTTCAAATGAAAGCTAATAAAAGATAGGGATTCAAGGCCACACTCGTCCAGCCACGCTACATACGACCGTAGTCAGCCAACAACGAACGAAACAAAAACATACAATAATGCAGAGGAACACATTCCCGAATAAGTCGTGACCTCGCGACTACTCATCAAAATTAAAGCACCCGGTCATTGATCTACCAAACAAATATTCATTGACATCCAGAGGAGCCGTCGGCTGGTTTACCTCACCCGTCTCATCAGCAGTCCCCACCTCGGCCTCCACTGTATCAGGAGAAACAAGAATCGGGTCCCACTATTCTCAAATCCTCTCCTCGATCTAAGGAATCACAAAGTCCCTATCTCTCTCGTTCATGCGCCCGGTCTGCCTTGCATATTCGACACCAAACAAATAATCAGGGGCCTGCGTGAGATATAGTCCACCCACAGCGCCGTGACACTCGCGATAATCCCCGAAGTCCTTATAACCCTTCGTAAGCTCCTCAAATTCATACGAGAATTTTTCGCGATGGGTCTTCATGACTTCAGCCATTTCTCTCTTCCCTTGCCTATAAGCGCGACAAACCTCTGTCATAACCGAATCCCTCTCACGACAAGTATAACTTTCCAACTCATCTCTCAGACGAGCAATCTCATTGTTGGCTGTCTCAGCCTTGAACTGAGCCGTGCGTGCTTCCTGGAAGCTCGCGTCAAGTGCTTGGTTCATCATAAGGAGACTCTGCGAAGTATCTCAAAGTCAAGAAAAATCTCGTCCTTGAAAGAGAATAATAAAAACTTACCCCGTTGACCATCCTCGACGCCTGGGTAAAGTCCATGGTCTCGCTAGACCCACCTATGCCCGGAAGATAGTCAAAACCAAGTAGCTCATCGAGATCGTCTCGCTCACCACCACTCCCGCTTACTTGACTATTTACGTAGTCTCTTAGTATGTTATCGGAGGAGCACCGCTCGTTAGCCGCTTCATCCTAGACAACGATGTGTTTGTCCTTCCGAGTCTTCGATCTTTCCTCTCTTGTGTGAACAGCGTACATAATGAATCCTTCCATGGCTGCCTCCGACCCTTCCTCTACCGACATATCTAACTGGTACAGAGAACGGTGGAGAGCAACAGCACGGAAAACCCTTTGTGGATTAAACGTTGCCAAAAAACACGGACGACCACGAAGCAAGTCTCGGATGGTATCCAGACCTTCCAGACTCAGAGGGAAATATTAGTCTCTAAAAATAAAATGTGAACAAAATATATTAGAGATCGAATTTCCCCAAAACCGAAAAAATGAGAGGGGGAGACACTTGATCAAGAATACCTTTCCGCCCCATTTAGTCCTAAAGATGGAGAGGCCATTTGCTTCTACAGACGCATCTTTAACGCAGACTAAAAAGAAGTGCTTCCGCCAGTTATGGTAGTTCGACATGAATTCCCTTATGATCGTCATCCCCGACCGAGGCCTCGACCGAACTATGGACGACTTCATAACATCGAGATGGTTGGCATAGAGGGTTATACCTAATTCGTAACTCAGCACAAGAATCCCAAAAACATGCTGCAAACCACACGGGTTTATTTGATTAATCGATATCTTGGAACAATCGAGAAGTCGCACCATGATATCGGGAATAGAAAACAACAAATGGCACTGTAGCAGGCATGACTCATAACACGTGAAGTAACCCTCGAGCGGAGACTCAACGAACTCTCCAACCTCCCAAAGACAAAAGTCGACTAACTCAGAAACTCATCAATGGATCAAGATGGCAGCAAGCCCATTCGGACAGCTTCTGCTGGGATAACCCTTCACGTGGTTGGCATGAAATGGAGGCAAGGCCCACGTACCATGTCTGGGAGGTTTTACTTCTCACCTGGCCGCCCCTGTACGCCTTGGCTTCTTCATGATCAACCGAGTAAGCCGAGAATTCCACCTTTTGCCCAGCATCATTGTGTTGCTAGCTGGAACCATCAGGGACATAACGATCTTGACGAGACCTTGAGGAAAACTTTCTTCTTGAAGACATAACTTTCTTTTTACCAAAGGAAGGAAAGAGAGGAGAAAAACTTTTGATTCTTGAAAACGTTTGTGGAAATGTGCAAGTGAAGAATTTGAAAACCCATTCCACATACTTATAGAAGAAAGGATTCACTATTTCACTTGCAGGCTTCGGACGTCGGATTTCGCCTAATTTATCCAATATGACCGAAAAACGCTCGAAAGAACATCACAGTTCTGACGAACTGGGGGGCTAACTGTTGGGGTCAAAATCTGTTACGAAGGAATCAATGTCGGAAACCTACCGAGAAATGAGCCCTTTGTGAAAAAGAGATAATATCTCAAAAAAGGGGAGCGAGAAAAATCGAATTCAAATCTCGTCTGACCACGAAGGAATGGTCTCCATAAGTGAGCCATCAAGAAGAGTTTCTCATAAGAACACGGGTCAACGTATACCCAAACGGCAATACGAAAAAACGACTAGAATACTCGATCATCCGACTCCCCGGACGGAGAAGTTGGCCGAGCAAGACGTCCAAGTCGTCAAACGGGCAGATCGAACCACAAGAACCGACCAACTCGCCCGTTCGGCGACTCGGACCGGTCTAACTCGCCAAACGGGCGAGTTGGGCAATGCAGGCCGACCAACTCACCCGTTCGGCGAGTTGAACAGCATGGCCAAACCAACTAGCCAAACGGGCGAGTTAGGTAGCACAAGCAATCCGAATTGCCCGTTCGGCAAGTTGGATCAATCAATCCATTTTCAACTCGTCCTCGTAACCCCCTCTTTTGAAACTTTATCGAACTTAACTTTGTTTCGTCTCGATCGGGATTGACATGGGATTTTACCGAAAGAACTCATTTTCTCGTGAAAGGATTGGTCTATCGTATGAGACGATAACATTTAACTAAGAACCTGGAGTCGCAAGCCCCATACGAAAGATCCTAACTCTAGGACGACGTTGTCTTAAGAATGCTCTTTTGATAAAATCGTAAAAAACGCTTAAGTGAAAAACGGCCCGAGAAGGTCTAAAACTCGGCTAAAGGCCCACTCGCGATATCCAAAATCGAGCCCAAAGTTTGTGAAGGTTTATCTTTCATTTTGCAGGAAGGGATAAATATTAAGTTCAGAAGATAAATGTTAAGTTCGGAAGATAAATGTCAAGATCGGAGGATAAATGTTAAGTTTCCAAAGATAATCTTGAAGATCGACGAAAAAAAGGAATATTTCCGTGAAGCGATAAATTTGACCAAGGGCAGACGGGGAAAGAGAAAACTGCCTCTAGAGGAATATATAAGGACTTCAAGGGTGATGATGCAAGGGATACACGAAATTATCTACTCAGAGCAAACATAGCACTTAGAGCATTTAAGTAACTTTCCGTTTTTGTTATTCGAGCTGCGACTCAACTAGGGTTTTGCAGTCTTAGGTTGTTAGAACTAGGGATCTTGCCGACAGTTCTCATAGCCAAGGCTCCTATCCTGTTGTAAACGCTCATAGTCAAATTCGAAATAAGACATCTATTTTCTCTCTTTTCGATTATTACTTTATTTTTCTATCTTTACTTCGTATTCTGATTGATTGGCGTGTGGTTTAGCAGATATCTGGGACCTCTGGGAAACTAGGGTTTAACCTACGTTCCTAATTCAACGAAAATCGACAGTGCGAATTTTGGTTCCCACACAAGCTGTCCTATCGTGTTCTTCAGTGAGAAGTTAACTAGAGCACATGCCAGATACAATACGTATAACTTTGAGTTCTATTCAGTCGTCCATGCTATCAAACATTGGCGTCATTATTTTTTCATAAGGAATTTGTCCTATTCACTGGTCATGATGCTTTGAAACATCCCATCTGTCAAGATAAAGTTTTAGCATGACATGCCACTTGGGTTGCTTATTTACAACAATTAAAATTCGTGATCAAGCATACTTCCGGTGTCTCCAATCGAGTCATCAATGCCTTAAGTCGTCGTTCTCCCTTTGCTGTTTTACATGTGTCTATACCTGGTTTCAGAACTTTTCTTACTCATTTATACCCATCCGACGTCTTCTTTAGCAACATGTTGACCGGAGTCGAAAATGGTTTATCGCATGATTATACACTTCATGAAGGATTTCTGTTCCGCGGTGATTGTCTTTGTATTCCCAATTGCAGTCTTCATCTCCAGTTTTCTCTGAAACTCACGGTGAAGGTCATGTAGGTCGCGACCGTATATTGCATTTACTCTCTCGTTCTTACCTCTGGCCAACATTGCGTCGCGATGTTGAAAGATTTTTTGGATGGTGTGTTGTGTGTCAGCATTCAAAGGGTCATGCTACCAATGCTGGACTTCATTTACCTCTTCCTATTCCAACTCAGTCGTGGACTGACATCCACATGGATTTTGTCATGGGACTTCCGCGTACTCAAAATGGTTTTGATTCAATATTTGTTATGATTGATTGTTTCTCCAAAATGGTTCACTTCATTCCTTGTAAAAATACTAAAATGCACTTCAGGTCTCCACCATGTTCTTTCGAGAAGTCTATCGCCTCCATGGTTTGCCTACTTCAGTTTTCTCGGATATGCTTCTCGTTTCTTAGGACACTTTTGGCATTCCCTTTGGAAAATGATGGGCAACAGCTTGGATATGAGTTCAGAGTACCACCCTTAGACAGATGGTCAGACTGAAGTTACTAATCATTATTTAAGAAATTTATAACGTTCCCTTGTAGGTGACTCCATCAGATTGTGGGAATCAAAAATTCATCAAGCAAAATATGCCCACAATCATGCTTTAAATAGGAGTTCAGGTCTCAGTCCTTTTTAGGTAGTTTACGGCATGGTACCACGGGGACCTCTTGATCTTACTACCTTACCGAATCAAACCACACGTCATGGTGTTGCAGCTGATTTTATCGACGATATCAATAAGGTCCTTGACAAAGTAATCACTAACTTGCAGACTTCCACGACAAAGTACAAAACAGCAGCGAATATTCATCACCATCGTGTTGTATTCAAAATGGGATATCAAGTTTGGGCATTTTTAACAAAGGATAGGATGCCGGCTAATACATACAATAAACTTAAAGCCAAGAAAATCGCCCCTCTCAAAGTTCTTGAACGTATCAATGACAACACCTTCAATTACCAGCTCATATCACAACGTTAGATGTTTTCAATGTCCATCATCTGTCTTTTTTGTTCCACCAGATCCTCTGCCTGATTCGAGGTTAAATCTTTCTAACCCTGGGGACCTGATGCAGAATCGTGATACCTTTCTTATCAAGCAACTGTTTCAAAACTCATATTAGCTTTGGGATTCCCTTTTTTTGTTTTATGTTCTGGTTTTCCTTTTCTTTTAGGTTTCGTAGTTTTAGAAGGGGAAAGTGTTTTGTAAACCGACTGTAAACGCCTATATAAAGGCATCAACTTGCAGTTTTTTTAGATAGAAATTGAAAGTTATTAATCCTTGCATTGATTTGATTTAATTCATCAATTCGAGCGCCTTGATTTTGATTCAATTCTACAACGTAAGAAGCCGGTTCTCTAGAGATTAATCTAAATCTTTAGATTCGAGATGAGTTAACGTTCTTACGTTGCACCAGTAGGCAACACTCTCTCGCATCAACGGTAAACATGAATCTCCCGCCCAAATCTCCTCCAAGGTTACTACACATACATAATCATTGATTAATTTAGACTTTATACTATTACAAAATACGATTACTTTGATCTGTTATTCTTAAGAGTCTCTACAAATATCAAAGCTAGAATCGAGTGTAACGGTATTTATCTAAGTATAGTTACTCCATGTATAAATTTGGTTGACACTGTATAGACACATGTTTTGCTTTAGTATCATCTGCTAATTATATTGTTTATTTTTACCTATTTATTTCCATGTCAAGAATAAGTTTTCTTCTTTGTTAGATATAGTGAATCAGATTTCCTTTCATTTCTGTTTGAACTGTTGAACTTTGCATCTGGATAGTTTAGTGTAACTGTTTTGTTTTGTTGCATATTGTTACGGTTTAGTTGAATACAAGTGAAATATATATGTAAAAGATATTTTAATTTAAATATTTGTTTGAAATTTTGTTTTTTTTTTTGATAACCGAGTGTCCTAGCACCACCCCCGGGGGGGGTGACCTAGACTAGAGACCAAGGCCATTCGAGCACCCGCAGCGGAAATTAATCCTTGGACTTAACGCTCAGTGGGCTCAACACCCAGGCGATGGTCTTGGTCTCGGTCTCGGACGCTGCAGCCCGCATGTGAATACCGCAGTGGCCGGGGTTCGAAGTCGGGTGGTGGTACCTACAGCTGCAGGCCCTTTACCACCAGGCTACGAAGCCCGGTTAATTTTGTTTTTATTTTCCTTTCTTCTTAATTATCGCTTTGATGTTTTTTTCTTGTAAAATATGTATGGGAACTGCTGTAGATCTGAGAGAAGCCAAGCTCGCTGCTACATTGAAGAACAAAGTATATTTAATTGTAATTTCATCACTACTTTCAGAAAAAAGTTTGGCAGAAACGGAAGGAGTTAAACTTTGTTATGATAACTTATTCATAGAGAAAAAGGTTCCCTTACTATAGACTAATTCTAAGAGTGTGTTTCTAAAAAGAAGACTAATTTTATATACTTGAGAATGGATGTGTAGCTGTCGCATGTCAATCCAACGGCAGCTCCAACTCGAGAATGTCTATTTTGATATAACATCAACAAAGCCTTTAGCGTTATGAATTTGTTCAAAAGTCTTTCTGATGTAATTGATTTTTTTTTTGTCAAAAATGTAACTGAATTTTGAAATGGGTTTGTTTCGTACGAACGTGGTCGAAGGTGGAACCATGTATGTTTTCTAAAATGCTGAAAAGCACAGTTGTTTTGGCTGAAATTATAGGCGAAATACCGCATCATACAAGAAACAAACTTCCAAAACCAAAAAGTAAAAACAGAAGTGGTTGTATGCTTACAACTAATGTACCCAATAAGAAAAAAGTATTAGCAATTTTTTATGTGATGAACAATCAACTCTTTCCAACAATTATTGTGCAGCAATGAAAAGAGAAAAATTCAAGTTGGTCACAAACATCAATCCCAAAATATAGATATGTTAAAACTTCACATTAAATAACCATATAGGATACTCCCTCCATTCGTGAAAGAACGATTGTGAAATTATTTATACATATTAAAAATACAATAAATGTCTAGAATAAATTTATTATTTATTTTATCATATATTTTCCAATAATTATTAACTATTGATATTTAACCAATTCAAATATACTCATTCAATGTTTCTACAAAAATATTTTAAAATATAGAAAATCTTTTTGTTGAACAAGAAAAAAATCTAAGAAAATTTACTTTTGGAAACGGAGGCAATATTTTATAGAAACTAACAAAAACCATAGATATTATCTAAAGTTTGAAATGGAAAAGAAGGAAAATTTAGAACACGAAAGTCTAATAAAGCAAAATATCCTTCCTTCATAGAAAATAACATCATCATTAATTCATTCTCATACCTCATGTGGACATGTATAGTTTCAAATCACCTACAATTATATAATAAGCCCATCTAAACAGAGCTTGCATGATGCATGCAAGCTCAGTCGGCTTCACCAAAATTTGGATTCGTTCACTCTCAAAAGATCGTTAGATTATCAACTTGAGCATAAAGTCTGTAATCCGAAATTCGAACCGAACCGAAAAATTCAATCCGTACCCGATCCAAAATATAAAAGATACCCGAATGGAATTTGTAAGGTGGTACAAAACATATCCGAATCCGAAGTGTTATTAATCGAATCCGAACGAATAACCCAAAAAATCCGAAAAACCAAAAAACCTGAAAAATTCAAAGAAACTGATATGAATGTCCAATTTAATATACATTGAAACATAACTATGTACTTAAAATATCCAATTTTATATTTATTTTGATATCATATCTTCTAATAAGTATTTTAAATTTAAATAAATACCTTAAGTACCCATTTATATATAAATAAGTAAATATTTTTTATGTTTTGCTTATAAATTTTAGTTTTTATTTCGAGCATATCCGAGCCGATCTGAAACTTGAATCCGAACGATATATGATTACATAATGGGTTTCATATTTTGATACAAAATGACTCAAAACCGATGTGTTATATCCGAACCCGACCCGTACTTACAAATTTACTAGAATGAGACTTAGGGTGTAATATAAATTAGAACCAAAATCCAAAAACTCGATCCAAACCCCAACGGGTACCAGAACTCCCATGACTAGCACATATGGTCAGAGCTTTTCGGAATCCTATCGGATATTGCTTCCCTATCCCTCTCTTTCATCTGCTAGATAAACAATCATTATCTCTTGGACCTTATGGGCTTCGTCTGTAAAAACCCAAGTTTATCAATATTATCTATTTATTGCATAAAAAAATTACTTTTTTTTGTAACACAAAAAACCCACCTAAATAGTAAAGATAGCATTATTAACTTTAAAGCCTTTCTCAATATCTAATTTTCTGTTAAAATTGTAATAATAAAATTGTTGGATATATAAAAAAACATATGTACATATAGGCTTTTTAATTTTATTTAATATAATTGACTAAAAAGAGGTCTAACCAAAAATAACAGAAAATGTGATAGAAAAGTAAGCCAGAAACCGCCAATTAAAAATAGAAAAGAGCAAATTCAACATTCAGTAACACTAACTCATAGAATCTATTTTCACCAGGACAACTTCTCAGATATAACAATGTTACATTTACACTCACAAAATATAGTTCAAACACAGAAAATATATCGACACACATTAAAAATAAAATGATTTTGAATGAAACCACCAACCAAATATCCCTATATCAACACACGCCCTCTCTATAACCATATTTAAGCAACAATTTTTTTTTTTGCCATCAACATAAAACATACTCATATAGATTCTGCGAAGCACTCTGGTAACTCTGCATCCATATGAATGACGAACGACGTTTGTTTCCTGACATTGCGTGCAAGACTGTCCGCTCTAAGATTTTCCGTTCTTGGTATATGAATAAGCTCTGTGTGGGTAAAACTGCTTTGAGGTACTTTTTTAAAAAGAGGAAAAAAGTTACAAAACCTACAATATTAATCATAACAAAAAGCGGAATAAACATAGCCAATGTGCACGACCAAGTAGGTTTAAACTGCTTGGTAAGCCTGGCTCGATTACAATGTTCGGATTTTCGACTCATGTTTAGGTCGGTTCTTCTCGGATTTAGGTTCTTCGGGTTCTAAACATTTGAACCCAATTAGGTATTTAAATTTTTTGGTTCGGGTTCTAGTTCAGGTAGATTCCTGTTGGGTTCGGGTTGGATATATAATTCTAATACCCGTAAAATACTTGTAACTTTGTATATTTCGGGTTCTAAATATTTGAACCCAATTCGGTGTTAAATGTTTTTGGTTCGGGTTCAGGTCGATTCTTCTCAGGTCCGGGTCGGATCTATAATTTTAATACTCCTAAAAAACTTGTAATTTTTTGGTATATTTAAGGTTCATGACACTTCAGGTATTAAAACTGAAAATATACCCAAAATACCAAAAATATACCAAAACACCCAAATATACCTAATATATGCAATAAGTTTCGGGTACTTTGGGTACCTGATTGTGTTTCAGGTAGGACCCGGACCCAAACCGAGACCCGCGGTGATGCACCCCAGGACGTGGAACTAGCCCAAGATGGTGATCATGACGATCAGATCAGTTCAACCGAGGTTCACCAGTCCAACCGTACCAGATCAACGGACCGAGCCGTGTACAGAATCGACCCGCGTACATCCGGAAATGACCTAAGGCTGGAATCACGACCTAATAACCGAATTGAACGTCCCACATCCAGTCTTTCCCGACCCATTCGACATTCCAAGACCAACAGTCTAGCCAGAACTCAAGATCAACGAGTAGAACCTGATTCAGGACACAACACTTCACTTCTGGCCCGTTTGGTACGTACTGCATGTCCCGATGGTCGTGAACATGACCTTTCCGACTAGATTGATGATTTCATGATGATCGATCATTCTAAGCTCTATAAAGCAAGAATACTTAAGCTCTCTGAAGATTTGGGTCGACTAAAGTTTCCATCCATTCATGAAAGTTCATTGATCACCCACGCGGACAGACCATGGTACGTCCTGCTCCTTACTGCAGTACACCCATCTGGTTTGGACGAACCTAGACAATAGGCGAAGGGTCATCTGTGGACCATGCTAGATTTGGATGAACCTGAACGGTAGACCAAGGGTCAATTCAACCAGAACAAGAACCAAATAGTCATTTGACCATTTTTAGTCTTTATTGCTTTTTAGGTGTGTTTTCCACAAATTTTTAAGTCTTTTCATATGCCTTTGCTACTATAAATATGTAATCTTTCTTCAGCAATAAACCATTTGATTATCATCTTTGTTTTGAGTTAAACTCTTTGTTCTTTGAAGAACTTTTCTTTGTTTCTTTGTGAGTCGTATCCAAGTTAAACAATCCTCAAAATCGTTGGACTTGTGAGTCATATCAAGCAACGACTAGAGATCCTTCTTATGGTGGACTTGTGAGTCATATCAAGCACCAACTGAAGTCGGGAATATTGGAGGCCTTCCGCAACCTTCGTGCGACTATACAATCCATCCAGTTCTCATTCGTGAGTTCATATCAAATCCAATCCGGTTGAGTGATCCTATCTAGGGCGTATCAAGTGGTATGAGAGCCACTCTTTTGGTATTGTCTATTCATCCATCTTTCTCATCTTCCATTTTCTTCAAACACTTCTTCTTCTACCTTTCTTAAATCCGGACCCCTCATTACCGTCCACTAGATAAAAAAGAGAAAAGAAAAGAAAGATCTTCGATAATAAAAAGAAGAGATTCGAGAGTTTGATTTGTGGATTGGTGGTGGAAGAGAAAGTCTGCTGGCTAAGAAGAAATCCAACCTTTGAGGAGGTTAAAACTGATTTCAAAACCAAAAATCTCTTATCTTTCTATCTTGAGAAAATTCCCTTTTGTATGCTTGGAATTGTCCATTGGGATTCTTTGATCAGTTTCTGAGAACCTTGAGTAGAAACTTTTGTGTGTGACCACCAAAATCTTGGAGAAACACGTGTGTGGGTGAGAATTAAACACTGAGAGTGTAAGGTTTTTATTTAAAGTTTTGTGTTTAAGAAATTTCAGGAACCATGAGTAGTGAAGGAGAAAGAAACCAACTCGGAAACTCAGTTGCTGGATTATCTAACCTACAAATGCGTGCTTTGAATGATTCTATGACTAACTTAATGAATGCATGTTTAGACCAGATCCATCAAAGGCGTGATGAGCTTCAGGCCATCCAACAAACTCATCCTAGAACCAGAGCAAGAAGAGATCGCCCAAGGAGGCACAACGGGTCCGATGATGAGACCCTGGGGGAAGATTTCTAAGAGGATGAAGTCAGATCAACCAACTGACCTAGGAGAGGTCATAGAAACCGAGAGCAAGGAGATATCAATCCATTTGCTAGAACTGATCGTGCTGATGATAGCTTAAGAGGATTGAAACTGAAAATCCCAAATTTTGATGGTAAAAACGATCCTGATGCTTTCCTTGAATTGGAAAGAAAGATTGAGCTTGTCTTTGATTGTCAAAACTTTTCTGATCTTAAGAAAGTTAGATTGGCTGCTACTGAATTCTCTGGCTATGCTATTAACTGGTATGACCAAGTTCTGACTCATAGGAGGAGAACATGTGAAAGGCCAATTGAAACCTGTGATGAGCTTACCATGCTGATGAGGAGACGATTTGTGTCTACTCACAATCACCATGACCTCCACCAGAAGTTGAGACGCCTACTTCATGGCACCAAGTCCGTGGAAGACTACTACCAAGAGATGGAGATCTTAATGATCAAGGCTGATGTGGACGAGCCTATGGATGCCACTATGACACGATTTCTTTCAGGTCTCAACCGTGACATCCAAGATCGTATGGAGCTTCAAGAGTATGGTAGTGTGGAGCAGATGTTACACAAGGCCATCTTGATTGAACAGCAAGTCAAAAGAAAGAGCTACTCATGACCGGCTCTTGCTCCTAAACCGGACTACACTCCTAAACCAAGCTATCAAGACAAAGGTAAGTCTTCTCCCACAACACATAATGCTTTTAAGACTAATGTTCCTGCTCGTGTGGACAAAGGAAAGTAATTTGAGACTTCTGGCCGAGCAAGAGACATTAGGTGCTTCAAGTGTCAAGGTCTAGGACACTATGCCAAAAACTGCCCCAACCAACGAGTGATGATTCTCATGGAGAATGGTGAGGTTGAGTCCGAGGATGAAAAGGAGGACGAGGAGGATTTGGGTCCTATATTTGATGACGAAGAGGAAGCCTATGACTACCCACATCATGGACCCCTACTTTTTGCTAGGAAGAACTTGGACGAACCCATCTTCAATGAGAAGGACGACCACTTGGTCGAATGTTTTGGGCCGACCTTTGATGCTGATTCTGGTCCTATCTATGATGATGAGGATAGCCTTGACTACCCAAATTTCGGTCCACTTCTTTTCACTAGGAGATCTTTGAGTGTGCAACCCAAAACAAACGACAAAGAACAAAGGGAGAATCTCTTTCATTCTCGTTGTCTTATTTCTGAAAAAGTGTGTTCTTTGATTATCGATGGAGGTAGTTGCACTAATGTAGCTAGTGACACCCTTGTAAGGAAACTTGGAATTGTTACTCGGCCTCTTTCTCGTCCTTTCAGGTTGGAATGGCTAAATGAGGCTGGAGAGCAGTACGTGAAGGAACAAGTCACAGTCCCCCTTACCATTGGATGATATGAGGATGAAGTTGCTTGCAACGTTCTCCCTATGGATGCTTGTCACATTCTCTTGGCAGACTATGGCAGTTTGATAAGAGGGCCGTGCATGATGGATTCACAAACCGACACTCCTTTGACCATAAGGGAAAGAAGATCACACTGGTACCTTTGACACCTCTGGAGGTTCATCAAGACCAGACCCAACTCAAGAGGAACCGTGAAAAAGAGCCCAAACCAGACAAACCTTAATACTCTCAAAGGAACTCCAACTTATTTATTAAGAAAGTCAGGTCAGGAAATCTCTTTACTCTCCAAAGCCATTTCTTTTACTTGTGTACAAAGAATCTCTTATGGCTTCTTCTTCTTCTTACCTTGCACCAGAGATTCCGAGTGAACTTCTAGATATTTTGCAGGATTTTTCTGATGTTTTTCCAGATAAGAATCCCAAGGGATTGCCACCAGTTCGAGGCATTGAGCATCAGATAGATTTTGTTCCAGGTGCATCTCTACCGAACCGAGCAGCTTATCGTACCAAACCGGTGGAGACAAAGGAACTTCAGAAACAGATTGGTGACATTCTCGAGAAAGGTTACATTCGGGAAAGCCTCGGTCCTTGTGCCGTGCTTGTTCTTCTAGTACCCAAAAAGGATAGCTCATGGCATATGTGTGTGGACTGCCGTGCCATCAACAACATTACGGTAAAGTATAGGCATCCCATTCCTAGGTTTGATGACATGCTTGATGAGTTGCATGGTTCCTTTGTTTTCTCTAAGATTGATTTGAAAAGTGGTTATCATCATATTAGGATGAAAGAAGGTGATGAATGGAAAACTGCATTTAGAACCAAACTAGGATTGTATTACTGGCTTGTGATGCCATTTGGGCTTACTAATGCACCTAGTACTTTCATGCGTTTGATGAATCACGTCTTGAGATACTTCATTGGTCATTTCGTTGTAGTTTACTTTGATGACATTCTTATTTACAGCAAGAACCTTGAAGATCATAGGATGCACTTGAAATCTGTTCTTGAAATTCTTAGGAAAGAGAGACTTTTTGCAAATCTTGGTAAATTCTCTTTTGAAAGAGATAACGTGGTGTTCTTAGGCATTGTTTTAGGTGCGTATGGACTTAGAGTGGACGAGGAAAAGATCAAAGCTATCCGGGACTGGCCTAGTCCATCGACCATGGGCGAAGTGAGGAGCTTCCATGGCCTTGCCGGCTTCTATAGGCGATTTGTTCCAAAATTCAGTACCATCGCAGCCCCATTGACTGAAGTGATCAAGAAGAATGTCGGATTAAAATGGGAACAAGCTCAAGAAGAGGCATTTCAGATCTATAGGGGAAGTTGACTCAAGCTCCTTTACTTGCACTTCCTAATTTTTCTAAGACTTTTGTGATTGAATGTGATGCTTCCGGAGTTGGTATTGGTGCTGTCTTGATGCAGGATAGAAAACCCATTGCCTACTTCAGTAAGAAGCTTGGATGCGCCACACTCAACTACCCTACTTACGACCAAGAGCTGTATGATTTGGTGAGAGCTCTACAAACGTGGCAACACTACCTTTGGCCTAAGGAGTTTGTGATCCACACGGACCATCAGTCCTTGAAACACCTTAAGGGCCAACAAAAACTGAACAAGAGGCATGCACGCTGGGTTGAGATCATTGAGATATTTCCTTATGTCATTAAGTACAAACAAGGTAAGGACAATGTGGTGGCTGATTCCTTGTCTAGAAGGTATGTACTTCTTTCAGATCTTGAAACAAAGTTGCTTGGTTTTTAATTTATCAAGGATTTATATGCAACTGACTCAAATTTCAAAGAGATTTTTAGAAAGTGTTCAAAAGCGGCTTATGGCAAGTATTATCAAATCTCAGGATTTTTATTCTTTGATAACCGCTTGTGTGTGCCCCAATGTTCTTTGAGGGAGTTGGTTCTCAGGGAATCACATGGAGGAGGTCTTATGGGACACTTTGGAATCAAGAAAACACACAAGGTTCTGTATGAACATTTCTTTTGGCCGAGCTTGATGAAGGATGTGCAATGAATCTGTGGTCGATGTGTAGTTTGCAAGAAAGCTAAGTCTAAAGCCAAAAACCAAGGTTTGTATTTTGCTCTTCCTATCCCTTCTCATCCGTGGGTAGATATATCTATGGAATTTGTGCTTGGTTTGCCTAAATCAAAATCTGGCAGAGATTCTATCTTTGTGGTGGTCGATAGATTTTCTAAGATGGCTCATTTCATACAATGTCATAAAACTGATGATGATGTGCACGTTGCGATTTGTTCTTTAGAGACATTGTTAGGTTGCACGGAATGCCTAGGACAATTGTTTCAGATCGAGATGCTAAGTTTCTTAGTTATTTGTGGAAAACTTTGTGGTCTAAGTTAGGTACTAGATTGATGTTTTCCACCACTTGTCACCCTCAAACTGATGGTCAAACTGAGGGTGTAAACCGGACCTTGTCAGCATTGCTTAGATCATTGGTTAAAAACAAATTTAGACATTGGGAAGAATGTTTGCCTCATGTTGAATTTGCTTATAATCATTCCAAGCATTCTTTTACCAAGTTTTATCCTTTTGAGGTTGTGTATGGTTTCAATCCCTTATCTCCACTTGATCTTTTGCCTTTGGCCTTGAGTGAAAGACTTAGTACAGATGGTAAAAGGAAGGCGTACACGATTCAGAAGTTGCATGAGAAAGTCCGTGACAATATCAAGGCCGAAACCGAGGTCTACACAAGAAAGGCAAACAAGAAGAAAAAAGAAAATTGTCTTTGAAGAAGGCGATCTTTTTTGGGTTCATCTAAGGAAGGAACGTTTTTCTGAAGAAAGGAAGTCAAAACTCATGTCTAGGATCGATGGTATTTTTCAGATCCTTAGGAAGATCCATGACAATGCCTATCAGCAGGACTTGCAAGGTAAATATGACATCTCTTCAAGTTTTAATGTTTCTGATTTATCTCCTTTTTGTGCAGATGATACAAATTTATGGACAAATCCTTTTAAAGAGGAAGGGAATGATGCACCCCAGGACGTGGAACTATCCCAGCATGGTGATCTGGACGATCAGATCAGTTCAACCGAGGTTCACCAGTCCAACCGTACAAGATCAATGGACCGAGCCGTGTACAGAATTGACCCGCGTACATCCAGATATGACCTAAGGCTGGAACCACGACCTAATGAACGAATAGACCATCCCACAGCCAGTATTTCCCGGCCCATTCGACATTCTAAGACCAGCAGCCGAGCCAGAACTCAAGATAAACGACTGGATCCTGATTCAGGACACAACATTTCACTTTTGGCCCGTTTGGTACGTACTGCATGTCCCGATGGTCGTGAACATGACCTTTCCGACCAGATTGATGATTTCATGCTGATCGATCATTCTAAACTCTCTAAAGCAAGGATACTTAAGCTCTCTGAAGATTTGGGTCGACTAAAATTGCAATCCGTTAATGAAAGTTCATCGATCACCCACGCGGACAGACCACAGTACGTCCTGCTCCTTTTTGCAGTACACCCATCTGGTTCAGACGAACCTGGACAGTAGGCAAAGGGTCATCTGTGGACTAGGCTAGATTCAGATGAACCTGAACGGTAGACCAAGGGTCATTTTGACCAGAACAAGAACCAAAGAGTCATTTGACCATTTTTTGTCTTTGTTGTTTTTTCTAGGTGTGTGTGTTTCCACAAAATTTTAAGTCTTTTCATATGCCTTTGCTACTATAAATATGTAATCTTTCTTCAGCAATAAACCATTCGATTATCATCTTTGTTCTTAGTTAAACTCTTTGTTCTTTGAAGAACTTTTCTTTGTTTCTTGGTGAGTCATGTCCAAGTTAAACAATCCTCAAAATTGTTGGACTTGTGAGTCATATCAAGCAACGACTAGAGATCCTTCTTTTAGTGAACTTGTGAGTCATATCAAGCACCAACTGAAATCGGGAATATCAGAGGCCTTCCGTAACCTTCATGCGACCCTTCAATCCATCTAGTTCTCATTCGTGAGTTCATATCAAATCCAATCCGGACGAGTGATCCTATCTAGGGTGTATCACGCGGGTCCAAAGAAAGATGACCCAACAGGTACTTTAGCATAGACCCAGACCTGGACCCTAACCTGTATTTTCTTGGTCTGTTCTGGTTCGGGTTATCGGGTCCGGATAAAATACAAATGCCTACTGCTTGGGGTCCAACTCACCACATATCTTAAAACATAATCTCCTGCTTAAAAAATAAACACAAAATTATGAAAATAACCAAACAAATACGACCATGTTAAATTAATTTTATGATTCAATTATGAAATCAACACCAATACCTAATTTAGATTTGCCTTAATGCAATCCTAACACATTTCTAAAGAGAGTAGAAATACTAACTTTCATCCATGATTGGATGCAATTCCAGCAATTGATATTCTCCCCTTTAACCTTTTCTTTGGTGATTTTTTTGATGGACAAGAAATCTCAAACTTAAAGAAATCCCAAACTTCCTTAATCTCTTCTTTAGTAACCTTTGTTGTAATGTGGTTATAGAAAAAAAGACTTTCACGTCAAAAGAAGAAAAGATGCACGAGTTTCTTTTTATAATAATCAAAGAGTTGTGTTGTAACCAACATCTATATATATATATATATATATATATATATATATATATATATAAAAGAAAATAATAAAGAAATACATTACCATAAGGTTTAATGCATATGATTATATATCATGGTGCATTAATGCAATTAAAATGCGGAAGAGATGTATTAGAAAGTTATGTCACATAGATATATATATATATATATATATATATATATATATGAACATGTGATTAAGAATATTTATAAACATAAGGTAAAGTAAGAGGGTTATTAAAGTAAGAGGGTAATTAAAGTAAGAGGGTTATCAATACACCTAAATTCTAACTCATTAATCGAAACCGATCCATCATGGTATCATCTTTTATATTAGAATCTAAAAACACTAATATGACTTTGAACTCTATATGTTAAACCAATAGACACATATGTCACATAGAATATAAAATAATCTTACATTCTCCCACTTGACCTTTGTGTCGGCTTAAGAGTTCAATATCTTTAATGTGCACTTTTACATCAAGTTTACTTGATCTTTACTAAAATTTGAACTGATCGAATCATGGCGGTTGTATGTCATTAAACGACATAGTCCCTTCTATGTATAATAAATCAATTCCAATTTTATATCAATCCTTATATGAGAAGAACCTTTATTTCACAAACCATAACATATGGTATCTACAAACCATAAGTGTATACACATACTTTAATGATAACATTATTAATAAATCAGAAACATAATCTTTAAGTGAATTCTCTGTGTCAAATACATAATAAGCATCTCATAACTAAAATAGCAAAGCCTTATCTATAGTACCCATACGCTCTACATGACCATTGAACGCCTTGGGTGATAAACCTTTAGTTAGCGGATCTGCTACCAACATGTCTGTCCTTATGTGTTCAAATAACACTCTTCATTTCTGAACTTCTTCTTTAACAGACAAGTATTAAATCCATGTGCTTAGAACCCTTTGAGTACTTGTCTTTCTTTGAAAAGAAGACAGCTGCAGAATTATCGCAATGAATTCTCAGCGGCTTGGCTATAGTGTCGACAATCCCTTGTATAAAGTTCCGCAGCCATAATACATGAACTGTGGCCTCACAGCATGCTTAAGATTCAGCATGTGCTCTTTGGTGCCTTGCAAGTACCTGAGAACTTTCTTTGCAGCTTTCCAGTGGTTCATTCCGAGATTACTTTGATATCGACCCAACATTGCAAAAGCAAAGCTGATATCAGGTCGAGTACATGTCTGAGCATAGTTCAAACTCCCAACCACCGATGCATAAGGAATTCTTTCCAATTCGTTACGCTCCAACTCATTCTTTAGAAATTGTATTTTACTGAATTTGTCCCCTTTTGAATTTGAGCTATTCTCCCAAAGCATTTTACCATTCGATATCTCTCTAAGATCTTATTAATATATCCTTTCTGAGAGAAATTTAACAATCCTTCTGATCTATCTCGAAATATTTCGATCCCAATCACATAAGATGCCTCACCCATATCTTTCATTTCAAAGTTCTTGGAGATATACTTTTTTACATCATGTAACATACCCATGTTGTTTGCAGCAAGCAAAATATCATCAACATATAGGACTAATATCACAAACTTACTCCCACTGATCTTAATGTAGATACTTCGATCAACAATGATCTCTAGAAAACCATATGACGTGATGGTATTATTAAAATTTATATACTATTGCTGAGAAGCTTGTTTTAGTCTATATATTGACTTTCTCAACTTACACACCAAATTTTCTTTTCCTGCGACCACGGAACCTTCAGGTTGGTCCATATATACTTCCTCCCCAAGATCTCCATTTAGAAAGGCGGTATTCACATCCATCTGGTGAATCTCAAGATCATAATGAGCCACCAAAGCCAAAACAATTCAAGAGAATCCTTCTTTGAAACATGAGCGAAGGTCTCTTTTTAGTCGATGCCATCTTTTTGGGCGAAACCTTTAGAAACAAGGCGAGACTTGCGTCTCTCAACATAACCTTTCGAGTCGCATTTAGTCTTATAGATCCATTTCAACCAACAGTTTTGAAACCATCGGGCAACTTTACTAAGTCGCATACATGATTGTCACTCAGAGATATCATTTCTTCTTTTGAGGCATCAAACCACTCTTCGGAATTGTCACTTTCCATGGCCATTTTGAATGAGATAGGATCTTTATCTATGGTAAAATCACATTCACTTTCAATAGTGTAAACCACATAACCATTTGAAATGGTAGATCTTCTTTCTCTTCCAGATCACCTTAAAGATATTTGTAGTTCACTATTCTCTTCTTAAATTATGATAGTTTCATCAATGATATCTTCAGTTGTGGGACTGGCATATTATTATGATGTCCTATTGTGTCATTAAACGCTGATGCAGCAACAGGAACAACTATCTCATGTGTAACTACAGGTGAAGAAATTTAACCTGAACTTCATTATTGTTCACCTTTCGTGTATCATCACTCCCACTAGTTTCACCATTTCAATGAACTTAGCATTACCCAAATTAACTATTCTCGTACTATGGTTAGGTCAGTTAAATATATACCCTTTTGATTTTTCTGGATAGCTAATGAAAAATCCATTGACAGTCCTAGAATCAAGTTTCTTTTCTTGTGGATTATATAGCCTTACTTCTGCTGGGCAACCCCATACACGTAGATGTCTTAAACTAGGTTTTCTTCCCTTCCACATTTTATAAGGAGTCTTTGGAACTGCCTTACTAGGAACCCTGTTCAGCACAAATGTTGCAGTCTTTAATGCATATACACAATGAAAGGGGTAAAAAGCAATTACTCAACATGCTCATAACCATCTCTGTTAAGGTATGGTTTCACCTCTTAGCTACACCATTCTGCTGAGCAGTACCATACATAGGGTATTGTGCACAAATGCTTCTACTTTCAAATAAATTTGCAAATAGACCAGTACATTGTCCACTTTCATCAAATTTTCCATAAAATTTACCACCTCTATCAGATCTTACTACTTTAACCTTTCAATCTAAATGCCTTTCCACTTCATCAATGAATACCTCTAGGACATACACAAATTTAGACTTTTCATGAAGTAGATAAGTATATTCATACTGTGAGTAATCATCAATAAATGTGAAGAAATATTTTTAACCACTCCATGAAGGAGCATCGAATAGGCCACATATGTCGGTGTGTATTAACTCAAGAAGTTGAGTGCTTCTTGTCGCTTTTTTCTTTAGTGCATGTTTAGTCTGCTTTCCTTTAAGGCAGTGTATGCATAGATCTAGGTCACTAAAATCTAACTGAGAAAGAATTTCATTCTTTATCAACCTCATAATTCTTTCTTTGAAAATATGACCTAGTCGTTCATGCCACAAGAAAGCAAAACTTTCATTAATTGCGCTAAGCGTAAAGCCTTGATTTTCAACATTAAATAGGGATTCTGAAAACTTTGCATCAAGGTTAAACTTAAAAATGAATCAAATAAAGTACAACTACCATAAAAGTAATCATTTCAGTACAATGAGAAAAAACCATGTGAAACCTTAATACTAAAACCTAAATTGTCCAAACTACTAAGAAACAATATTTCTAGAACCCTCTGATACGTAGAGACACCCTTTAAGATCCACATGACTTCTAGTGTCCAGGATCAATCTATATGTCTCAATGCCTTCTATTCGCGCTTTCATCCTGTTTCCCATGAACAAGTATTGTTCAGATCCTCTTATGGGCTGGATCGAACTGAATCCCTGTTTAATATGAGACACATGAGTAGTAGCACCAGAATCTAGTCACCAAGTATTATTAGGAACATCAACAAGATTAATTTCATAGCAAACAAAGCTGTAATGTTTACCTTTCTTGTCGAACCAATCATTCCTCTTCGGACAATCCTTCTTGAAGTGTTCTACTTGCTTACAAAACAAACACTTCTTTTCCTTCTGGATTTGACTTTGGGGTCCTTTCACGAAGGTCTTAACATTCCTTTTGTCCTTTCTACTTGACATTCTTTTGCTGCTACTTGCACTTCCAAGACCTACGAGGTTAGCAACTTAGTCTTTCATCTTCTTTGATCCCCCTTCCTCTTGAATTAGCATAGTCTTTAATTCTTTAAAGTTCCATTTATCCTTAATAGTGTTGTAATTCACCTGGAACTGACTAAATTCAAGAGGTAGAGAGTTCATGATGAATTGGACCAATAACTGCTTATGAACTTCCATTTCCAAGGTCGTGAACTTTGCTGCCTGATTAGACATGTGCGTCACATGATTATGGATATGCTGAGACCAGTCAAACATTTTCGTAGTTAGCTCATTCATGAGTCTTCCTACAATCGACTAACTACTCATTATTAAAATGCGGTGAAAGCATTTTTTTTAATTTAAATATTTATTTTAATTTAATAAAATAAATACTAACTAAACACCGAATTAGTGTGCCGGATCGTTTTCTTATGTTCAGTGGTGTTGACGTTAAAAGAAAAAGAAGAACAACACCATTAACTGAAACATGACGACAACAACATAATACACCTTTATTAATTCAAATACGCAGTTACTTTGATAAACAATTTACGTTTATGAATACTAGATGAATTACCACATTAACAAATGACGACAAGGGCAACTTAACTACAATATTTCCAGATTTTAATAATGGGAAGCACTCTTTCATGCATGCATGCAATTTTACGTTATGATTCAAACATCAAATAAAATCAGATTAGTTATGAATCTACTCGTATTCACAAATAACTTAATTGTTAATGCAGATATTTTGATCGCATGATGCCAAACATTAATATTATCAGTCCTTTACGGTTGTTACCGAAACGTAAACATCATGAATTAACAACATTAAAAAAACAATATTTAAGGAAATTCATTAATTCATGAACGCGTCTTTACGATAACAATAACATGTTTATTCAAACAAGCATATTAACCTTATACGAACCAACGTGATTTTTTTTTAAGAATCTATCAACGTTTAATCATGCAAAACACCTTTTACGACAACTATAATTAACCGTATCACACCATTAGACACTATCCATTTTCATTGTTGTCGTAAACCATAACAATTAAGTTCAAAATTCACGCCAACGTTTCACAGGGACCCTGTAACAAAACAGATTCACTCAGGGATGAATTAATCGAATCTAAGATGACATTGATACCACATGTTAAATTAATTTTATAATTCAATTATGAAATCAACACCAAAACCTAATTAGATTTACCTTATTTCAATCCTATCACATATCTAAAGAGAGTAGAAATACTAACATTGATCCATGATTGAATGCAATTCCACCAATTGATATTTTTCCTTATAACATTTTCTTTGGTGATTTCTTTGATGGACAAGAAATCCCAAACGTCCTTAATCTTTTCTTTAATAACCTTTGTTGTAATGTGATTATAGAAAAATGACTTTAACCTCAAAAGAAGAAAACATGCATGAGTTTCTTTTTATAATAATCAAAGAGTTGTGTTGTAACCAACATAACTCTCTAATACATCTCTTCGGCATTTTAATTGTATTAATGCACCATGATACATAATCATATGCATTAAATTTTATGGTAATATATTCCTATATTATTATCTTTTATATATATGGACATGTGATTAAGAACATTTATAAACATAAGGTAAAGTAGGAGGGTTATCAATACACCTAAATTCTAACTCATTAATCGAAATCGATCCATCACTATATTGTCTTTTATATTAGAATTTAAAAATATTAATATGAATTTGAACTCTATATGCTAAACCAATAGACACATATGTCATATAGAATATAAAATATTCTTACATTCTCCCACTTGACCTTTTTGTCGGCTTAAGAGTTCAATAACTTTAATGTGCACTTTTACATCAAATTTACTTGATCTTTACTAAAATTTGAACTGATCGAATCATGGCAGTTGTATGTCATTAAACGACATAGTCTCTTCTATGTATCCTAAATCAATTCCAATATTATATCAATCCTTATATGAGAAGAACCTTTATTTCACAAACCAAAAGATATGTTATCTAAAAACCATAAGTGTATACACATACTTTAATGATAACATTACTAATAAATCAGAAACATAATCTTTAAGTGAATTCTCTGTGTCAAATACATAATAAGCATCTCATAACTAAAATAGCAAAGCCTTATCTATAATACCCATACACTCTACAAGACCATTGAACGCCTTGGGTGGTATACCTTTAGTTAGCGGATCCGCTACCATCATGTCTGTCCTTATGTGCTTAAATAACACTCTTTGTTTCTGAACTTCTTCTTTAATAGACAAGTACTTTAACTCCATGTGCTTATAACCCTTTGAGTACTTGTCCTTCTTTGAAAAGAAGACAGCTGCAGAATTATCGCAATAAATTCTCAGCGGCTTGGCTATAGTGTCGACAACCCAAAGCCCTTATATAAAGTTCCGCAGCCATAATGCATGAACTGTGGCCTTAGAGCATGCAAAAAATTCAGCCTCCATAGTGGAAATAGAAGTGACAGATTGCTTTCCACTCTTCCATGAGATTTCTCCCTCATCTAACAGGAACAAGTAACCAAAGGTTGATTTTATGCCATTAATGCATCCGACATAGTCTGAATCTGAATATCCAATGAATTATAGCTGATCGGATCTTTTAACTATAAGCATGTGCTCTTTGGTGCCTTGAAAGTACTTGAGAACTTTCTTTGCAGCTTTCCAGTGGTCCATTCTGAGTTTACTTTGATATCGACCCAACATTCCAACAGCAAAGCTGATATCAGGTCGAGTACATGTCTGAACATACTTCAACCTCCCAACCACCGATGTATAATGAATTCTTTCCAATTCGTTACGCTCCAACTCATTCTTAGGACATTGCATTTTACTAAATTTGTCCCCCTTACGCATTGGAGCTATTCACGCAAAGCATTTTACCATTCGATATCTCTCTAAGATCTTATTAATATATCCTTTCTGAGAGAAATTTAACAATCCTTCTGATCTATCTCGAAATATTTCAATCCCAATCACATAAGATGCCTCACCCATATCTTTCATTTCAAAGTTCTTGGAGAGATACTGCTTTACATCATGTAACATACCCATGTCGTTTGCAGCAAGCAAAATATCATCAACATATAGGACTAATATCACAAACTTACTCCCACTGATCATAATGTAATACATCGATCAACAATGATCTCTACAAAACCATATGACGTGATGGTATCATTAAAATTTATATACCATTGCTGAGAAGCTTGTTTTAGTCTATATATTGACTTTCTCGACTTACACACCAAATTTTATTTTCCTGCGACCACGAAACCTTCAGGTTGGTCCATATATGCTTTCTCCTTAAGATCTCCATTTAGAAAAGCGGTTTTCACATCCATCTGGTGAATCTCAAGATCATAATGAGCCACCAAAGCGAAAACAATTCAAGAGAATCCTTCTTTGAAACATGAGAGAAGGTCTCTTTTTAGTCAATGCCATCTTTTTGGGTGAAAGCTTTAGTAACAGGGCGAGACTTGCGTCTCTCAACAATACCTTCTGAGTCGCATTTAGTCTTATAGACCCATTTCAACCAACGGTTTTGAAACCATCGGGCCACTCTACTAAGTCCCATAAATGATTGTCACTTAGAGATATCATTTCTTCTTTTGAGGCATCAAACCACTCTTAAGAATAGTCACTTTCCATGGCCATTTTGAATGAGATACGATCTTCATCTATGGTTAAGTCACATTCACTTTCAATAGTGTAAACCACATAACCATTTGAAATGGCAGATCTTCTATCTCTTCCTGATCACCTTAAAGATATTTGTGGTTCACTATTCCCTTTTTGAATTATGATAGTTTCATCAATAGTATCTTCAGCTGTGGGATTGGCACATTATTATGATGTTCTATTGTGTCGTTAAACTCTGATGCAACAATAGGAACAACTATCTCATGTGTAACTACAAGTGAAGAAATTTTAACCTGAACTTCATTAATGTACACCTTTCGTGTTTAACTACTTCCACTAGTTTCACCATTTTCAATGAACTTAGCATTACCCAAATTAACTATTCTCGTACTATGGTTAGGTCAATAAAATGTGTTCCCATTTTGATTTTTCCGGATAGCCAATGAAAAGTCCATTGATAGTCCTAGAATCAAGTTTCTTTTCGTGTGGATTATACAGCCCTACTTCTGCTGGGCAACCCCATACACGTAGATGTCTTAAACTAGGTTTTCTTCCCTTCCACATTTTATAAGGAGTCTTTTGAACTGCCTTACTAGGAACCTTCAGCACAAATGTTGCAGTCTTTAATGCATATATACACAATGAAAGGGGTAAAAAGCAATTAATCAACAAGCACATAACCATATCTATTAAGGTATGGTTTCACCTCTTAGCTACACCATTCTGCTGAGGAGTACCATACATAGTGTATTGTGCACAAATGCTTCTACTTTCAAATAAATTTGCAAATAGACCAGTACATTGTCCACGTCATCAAATTTTCCATAAAATTTACCACCTCTATCAGATCTTACTACTTTAACCTTTCAATCTAACTCCCTTTCCACTTCATCAATGAATACCTCTAGGAGATACACAAATTTACACTAACCTTGATCTATGCTTAGATGCAATTCCACCAATTGATCTTCTCCCCTTTAACTCTTTTTTGGGTGATTTCTTTGATGTACAAAAAATCCCAAACTTCCTTAATCTTTTCTTTAATAACCTTTGTTGTAATGTGGTTTTAGAAGAAAGACTTTCACGTCAAAAGAAGAAAAGATGCATGAGTTTCTTTTTTATAATAATCAAAGGGTTGTGTTGTAACCAACATACTCTCCAATACATCTCTTCGGTATTTTAATTGTATTAATGCAGCATAATATATAATCATATGCACTAAATTTTATGGTAATATATTATTTTATTAATAACTTTTAAATATATATATGATCATGAGTTTAAGGATATTTATAAACATAAGGTAAAGTAGGAGATTTATTAATACACCCGAATTCTAACTCATTAATCGAAATCGATCAATCACAGTATCGTCTTTTATATTAAAATTTAAACCATTAATATAAACTTGAACTCTATACATTAAATCAATAGATACAAATGTCATATAGAATATACAATATTCTTACAGACCACACACATAACACCTAGGTGTAACCAAAGATATAGAACCCCGCACAAAACGCGGGAAACCACTAGTGTTACAATATAATTATACGAGAGTAAAGTAGATATAGAATGATACGAGTTTGTTTCGTGGTTATCACATGAAAAAGTATATAACACACTGTAAAAAGACTTAGAGATTAAAAACGTTTGACACCGGGTACTTCTTAAGTAACACAAATCATGAAACCATATCTAGAAAAATATGCAATAAATGTCGTTCCCAAACTCGAACAACTTGATTAGATTAACATTTTTCCGAAGTGCTAAACCCTATGTATTAACCTCCTACAGAAAAACTTGTGTTAAATATCAGATTCTAAACATGTATTGAATCAAATTTGATACGCTCACAAGTTCTCTAATATCAATTTATGTAGCCTACCAATACTTGCTCATCTATAGTTCTTTCAAGCATTTAATCAAATACTTTCGGTGAATTAAAAATCCTAAAATCATAAACGAGGTCATGAGTCTAAATTTCAGCAGGAAAAACAACTTAGAGGAAGAGCTAATAGATAATTCTCTAATCTAACATATCAATTTCAACAATCTATGAATTCCTTCGAATAATCCTAAGCTTAAATAGTTAACTACTCATACACAGAAATAGAAACATAGAAAGATGTTGGAGAGCTTAACTAGCTTAGAAATAAAAATATGGATTCAAATTAATTGCTCCAAAGGTCAAGAACGAATTCGTCTCGCCAAAACCTTAACACCTAAGTCTGAAAAATTAAAACATAACCTAATGAATCAAGTAGCAGTTATAGGTCAAAATCACGCAAGAGTCGAATTTCAGGAAAAAAACCAAACTATAAAATTAAGAAAAACGATCGATTGGGCTTCTTTTCTTCATGTTTCTCTTCAACATAAAAGTGGTAACTTCATTTGCCCCACATCAGACACATGAAGCAAACTATAGTATATATATGTTCTCACTCTTAAACTTGCTTAAACGGGTTGGAGAAAGAGAGTAGGCCCCCACGCGGGCTCGGCGTGGGCGTGGGCTTGGGCTTGGGTCTTAGTGGAGGGCTTCCGGCCTAATATGATTATTTTTCGACCAAGTTAAGCTCAACTTTTTGCCATTTTAATTCTAAAAAATAGCATGACGTTTGTGTCTAAACAACGCGTAGTTCGTCTAATAATGACACGAAATTTATCTGTTCGAAGAGGATCAGAACGAGTCAACGGAAGAGATCTTGTGGAGGAAGTTTCTCAATGCACCACTCCGAGATTTCCGAGAAATTTTCGCTACCGTTTCGAAAAACTGTTCCACTACTCTTTTTTATAAACTCGTCTCCTCCTTCCTCATTTCTGAACGTTTTTCACAACGAATACAAGGAAATCTCTCAGCGTAAGTTCTAGAGAGTGTTCGTAGATTTATTAGTTTGTTAGGGCGTTCACGGATGAAGCGTGAATTGTCTATCATGGTTATATCCTGGTACTTTGTTTCGTACATGTATGTCACACTACAGAGCGAATATTAAGATTTAAAGAAAGAGCTTCGTCTCGACTCCATGGTCTATTGGTTGAAAACGTTTTCGTTTGGGTTTTCATTTCTTCTTTTGAATCGTATATTTCCTTAACATCACTTTATGTATATTGTTTATGTTAATTCGGTTTTCCAACTTCTAGACTCCAAACATTATAAACTCAGATCCATCGGCAGAGAAATAGAGACTCTCCAAACATTGTCGACTTTGTTGAGAGAAAGCTATATATAACCTTTGACGCAATATCCTGGTAAATTTAGGTTTTAATAACTACTCAGCAAAAAAATTGAAACATATCGTGAAAGATTTTGTAATAATGATTCAATGTTACTTCTCCTATTGAAACCACGATCATGTGTGGTAGGGGTGAGCATTTATCTGATACCCAAACCCGTATCCGACCCCAACCCGAAAAAACCCAAACCAATATTCAAAACAAAATAGCAAAATACCCGAACGGGTTTTGAGTTAGAATATATTGGATATCCGAACCCGAATAGATATCCAAAAATAACCGAACATATGTATATTTAACCCTATATTCCTAGTTTACTTATCTCATTTATTGAAAATATTTATATTGATGATGCACATGACTCAAGATCAATATACATATAATTGCAAACAAAGTGATTTACTACTCATTTAAAATGCATGTCAAGCTTCATATTTCATGCATTTACAAAGGTGCATCCAAAATCTGAAAACAACAACAATCCTAATATCAACATTTTATCTCAAAACCTATTAATTGTCTAACCTATTAAAAATTAGAAAATCTGTTAAGTTAATGGTAAATTTTAAAACCAAGAAATTTGAGCAATAAAGATTTTTTTTTCAAATTCTATATATGATAACCCGATTCAATACCCGAATTTGAACTATAAATACCCGAACCCGACCCGAAATATAAAATACCTAAATGAATTTGTATCTATATCGAAATACCTGAAATTTGAAATACCAGATCCAAATCTGAATGGATCCGAACGTCCAACAGATGAAAACAAAAAGCTTTAAGTATCCTTGTTCTTGATCTAATAAGCAACATAATATGTAGACAGAAAGTCTTACACTTTTCCCACGCATCAAGGACACATTAAAGAGTCCTGGTTCTTGATCTCTCAACTTTCGAAATTTGTTTGTTTACCAGTGGAAGACAATCTATGTTTCTTGCCAGAGCGTGGAGGTCGACCACAACCACGTTTGTTATAGTAGTGTACAAAATAATATTTTTCATTTTTTTAATAAAACTTATGAAATTACCTAGGAAAAATCTCTCAAATAACTCGTTTTGAAGTTTTTGTCACAAAATAATCTTCAAAAACAAAAATGACCAAAATCCTTTTTATTTTTTTACAAAATTAATATTTTATTATTTTATCAATTTTAAACTTCATCTCCAAAACCCCACCCCATAACTCTAAACCCTAAGTCTAGATTAGTTAAAGTCTAGCTTGGTCATTTTTCTCCCTTGAATGTTATTTTTGGGACAAAAACTTTTTTAGTTTATCTTAAGGTATTTCTCAATTAACCTAATATAATTAATATATATATAACAATTAATAATTTTAAATAATAAAGATTTGATAATAATTCTTATATATTATATCATTTTTGGTTAATTTTATATTATTAAAAGAAATTAAACATTCACATTAACTTTAAAATTAAAAAAAAATAGTTTTTCTTATATGTTATGTTTTGAAAATTTTAAAACGACTATAAATTACTAAAACCGTTAAAATTCTCACATATTTTAATTTTGTCATTGAGAGTCTGACTTTTTTGTTATAATGAAATGATCATAAAATCATATGAATATGAAACCTAATTTCATAAATATTCAAATAAAAAAACCTATATAGTATCATTTAAATTAAACTATGTATCATATAAAAATACATAAATATATTAATTTTAAAATTTGTATTGAAAATATGTTTGGACCTTAATATTTTAATTTTGAAAATTTCATTGAATTTTTAAAGACGATTATAACTTAATAAAACTATAAAAAATCTCACATGGAAAATTTGTAATTATTGATTTAATTTTTTTTGTTGCAACAAATATACAAAATTTAATAAAATCATATGAGAATGAAGTTTTAATTAATAAATATTTATATTAAAACATATTATGTATCTATTTAATATCATTTAAATTAATTATATACCATAAAATAAATAATTGTTTGATTTATTTACCAATAAAGATTATTTTAAATAAATAAGAGTGATTGTTTTGATTATGTGATTACTCCAATTTAATTATATAGATAATAGTTATTCGCTTCTCTATTATTCAAGGGCAAATCTCTCAAATTTACATTTTTGAAATTTTTATCACAAAAATGAATACTAAGAAAGAAAATGACCAAAATATTTTTTTATTTTATAAATTTAATATTTTTAAATTTTTAATTTTTAATTTTGAACCCCACCTGCAAAACCTTACCTGCAAAACCTCACCTATAGCTCTAAACTCTAAGTCTAGAATAGTTCCCTAGAGGTATAAATGTATATTTATACATTTTAATAAAGTCTATTTTGGTCATTTTTTCATTAAAATCTATTTTTGGTGACAAAACTTTTTAAGTCTATTTTAGAGTATTCTTCATTATTCAATATATTTATTATTTATAGTAAATAAATAAATAAATATAAAATAAATAATAATACGAAAACATAATTTGTATACATAATAATCTGTGTGAATCTTAATAACCTAATAAAAGAAAGGTTTTTAGAGTGTTGAGTGTGAGATACCCTCTTAGACACATAAGCATAATGATAATTTCTTAGTATTTTACCATTTATAATTTATTTGTTAAAAATTTTCCTAAAATAATTCATGAGAGATTATATATCTGTAACTCTACAAAAATATTGTTCATGTGTCTTGTTGAAGATCATTGTTATACATTTTTGTTCGATATGTAACATATTTTATCATTGTCAGTAGTTGTTAATCAATACCGATATATCTTTCCATCATTTGGAGACAAAAAATTTATTTGAAATAATTAGATTGATAAATATTCTACCAAAATAAGTAAACTGAACATGCTTTTTATAAATTGCATATATAACATTTATAGATTTTATTTTTATACTATAGATTATCTTTTCAACATTTCTTTTCAAGATTAATCTTCAGTATTTGTGTCTTGTATAAATCAATTTGAAATTATATGAAAATTGTAATATCAATGTTTTTAACTATGTTGTCAACTTTGAACTCAGCTTACTTGTGGCCGAGTTGCAAAGTTAAGAAACTCACAAAGAAAAATTCTTTTATTGGTGGAGATGATAACGAGCTGCAATTTTTTAAAATTAGATCTTTGATATATGCAATGGGAAGATTATTGAGCCAAATACTAGGGAGCCATACGTAACATGAATTGTACACGCATTCTGAGCTCTGAATGACATGCTTACAATACTTGTTATTAAATGTTGATAACATCGAAATGTGAAAAGCAGTTAAAATCAATGCTATTCTTAATAAATAGTTATCTATTAATAATAGCAATCCTGATTAATTCCAAAAGTTGTGAACATCAATTAAGGATATCGTGTCGTTTTATAATAAAATTGTTTTTTTGAAATGATGTGTCTATTCAAATGATATTGTGAAAAGATGTGTTTATTCAAAATATTTTGTAAACTATCATTTTAAAATAATTATTATATAATTTAAAATGATGTAACTATTCATATTTTTTTTGAAATGATGTGTCTATTCAAAATAAATTATAAAATATTATTTTAAAATAATTAGCTATTAATTGAAAAGATGTAACTTTTCACATAGGTCTTTGAATATCTATAAATAGTCTATGTCTATGCTTGAATACTAATTTAAAGTAAAGGTGAAGTGAAAAAGTATTTTACTAATGTAAATACTTAAAAACTCAAAAACAGGTTTTGGATAATGCTTAAACTAGCGAGAAGGTGGTTACTCTGAAACTAGTCTTCTTCTTCTTCAAGAAGATGATGAACACACTTCAATCTTTCCGGACATCTGTATCACCACACTTCCATTAACTGTCCAATGCCAAGACATTCCACTTCCAAAACTCAGTTCATCTGTCTCTCAAAATCCACTAGAGATGGAACTTCAGATTCTGATCCTGATTCTCCAAAGCCCGAAGGAGATACATGGAGACAAGAACTCTTAACAGAATCGCCATGCTTCAGACATCGAAGGTCCGTTTAATAGATTTCTTGGACGAACGGTCAGATTATCTCACCAAGTTTGCTGAAGAAGCCAACGTTGAGTTTGACAAGGTCCGTGAAGACGCCATGAAGGACCTCGACGAAGCAAGCTCAAGGGTATTATTAGTAATAAAATCAATCTCTGTTAATGTCAAAAGTTGTGTTGTTTCAACTTAAAAGTTGCATTAATTGAAAAGAAATTGTAAAATTATATATGTGTTTTTTCAACATCATCCCTTAAATATATTTGTTTAAAGAATTGTGTCTTTTTAGTTAGTTTAAAAAATAGTTAAAATATTTTAAAATTTTAACAATCTTAATTAATGTTGAAAGGTTGTTTTTTAGATTAAAACTGAATTATTTTTTAAAAGTTATTAATTTATTAAATAATATATGTATTTTTTAATTTGTGATTTTTAATTGTAAAGTTAAAAATTATGTCTTTTCATTGCAATAAAGTATTTTTTAATAATCATGTGCATATTCAAAATAAATCCTAAAATACTATTTTTAAATAACTACTTTAAATCTGAAAAGTTATGACTATTTGTATAGATTATTATGACCTTTAGTTCGTACTATTTTGGTAACGATACATTTGCACCCATTTGGTGATAATACGTTCAAACCTCTACATTCACAACAAATTCACATCTTTTTGGATACGACACGTTCGTACTTTTTTGGAAACGGCACGTTCGCACCCCTTTGGACACGCACCTTCCCACCCCTTCGGACACGAAATGTTCGCATCACTTCAGACACGAAATTTTCGCATCCATTCGAACACGAAATGTTCACACTCCTTTAGACGCGAAATGTCCGCACCTCTTCAGACATGAAATGTTCGAACCCCTTCAGACACAAAATATTTGCACCCCTTTGGCCACAAAATGTTCACACCCCTTCGGCCAAGAAATGTTCGCACCTATTCGTTCACGAAATGTTCGCACCTCTTTTGGTCACAACATGTTTGCACCTCTTGGGTGACGATCCATTAGCACATCTTCGTTCACAACATGTTTGCACTCTTTAGGTGATGAACCCTTCACACCCTTTTAATAACGATTCGTTTGTACCTCTTCGGTGATGACCTGTTCACACTCCTTCGGTCACAAAATAAGAAGATTCACTCTTAAATAATTTTCAGTGGACATATATAAACAACATGAAGATCTATATTTGTTATTGTATCCATAAGCTTGAAACTTTTAATTGAAAAATTGATAAAATTCTAGAATATTTATATCTTAATAACATCTTATACTATATATTATTTAAATATGTAATAAAAGTTGTTAATGATTTAGAAAAACTAAATTTATAATTTATCAATTTCATTGATTTTATTTAATTATTATGTTAACATAATAAATGTTCGTGTTTTGTGAGAATTTTTTAAGAAATTCAAAATACCATTAAGAATGAAAATGATCATATCAACATAAATTAACATATATTGTTACAATATCCAATGTAACATTTTTTGTTACAAAATGAGTTCCCGTGCGATATCTCACGGGTTCTTTTCCTAGTATATAATAATAGAACGATACATAATTAAAAACTAATAACAAAAATTTAATCAGTGTAGTTTATAAAGAGATTTTTTAAATATTTTTCAAACGCGAGTGTTTCGAAAAAAATTAGTGAGAGAGCAATGTTTATATATGTAGTTTATTGTTTTCCAAAATCATATTTTGAATCATAAAATTTAAAAACTAAAAAATAGAATGGTGCATAATTAAATACTATTCAATCAAATAAGAACACAATGAATGCAGTGTATAAAGATATTTTTCAAAATACTTATAATACATAGTCTTTCCCATTTTCAGCGCAATAACAAACATGTATTTATTTTGATGAATTATTACATATATAAATAATTTAATGTCCAATTTAATTTTAAGAACATAAACAATAACTTATATTATGTTCTTTAAATTAGTATGCATGTATTAATAGGTATTAAGATAATTATGCTTGCATGTGCAGACGAAACACCTAATTGTTTTTTTGTGCTAATTGATAATCAAATTTAATGTAGATTTTGATTGTTTTCTCTTTTTATTTTTTATTATGTTAACTAATTATTTTCTATTCATTTCATGAATTTCAGTAAATTATCTAACTTGTACCATAAATGTATTATATCACTTGTTAATCTTTAGTTTATAAATATTAGTATAAATTATTTCATATTGCTATTATTACTAATATGCTTTACAAAATAATATTACTAAAAGAATAATAATAATCTAGAAAATATAAAATGACTTAAGAATTGTTGTAAAAAAAACGTTCTTAAAGCATATGTAATAGACTGTAACCTGGCACGTGATGTTTTCGTACAATAAGACATAGCTAGCAGTCACTCTTGGTGTGCTTTTCCTTTTCAGTTAGGACAATGAAATCGGACAACCAATGGTTACAAAAATCTACTTTTATAGTGTTCCAAACATAAATGAGAAGCTTGCCTCTCATAGGACAATGATCTTTTACAAAATATTCTCATGAGCATTTTAACTCTTTTTGATTATAACCGGGAGAAAAAATGTACCAAGTGCCAAGTCTTATCCATTGGAAGCGATTGTCAAGGATTGCCGTGAAGAAACAAATAGACGAATCTCCTTCAAAAATGCTCTTTTAGGATTAATACCTTACAACCCGATACAAGGACCAGAGACAAGCCGACATGAGGATTAGATGAAGTATTAGAATACATAAAAAACATTCATCATACCAAATAAAAAAATTATCGGAGTATTGGATTTCTTCTGGATGGAGGAAACTCAATGAGGTTTGGTTGGTGATAACTAAATACGAAAGTTAGATCATTGGTATTAATCCATGAAACTAGTATTGAGATTTGGAGGTTATTGAGACACTATATAAAAATCTTTAAACTAATTTGTGTGGTAAGAGAAAAAGTAACACAAGAAAAATATATCAAATAAAACAAAGAAAAGAAGAGAAGGAGACAAAATTTTGTTTGAGCTTGTCAAGAAAGTTTGGAGGGTCAAACGGATCCTGATCGAGCTGATATATTGTGGGAAGCGTTTTCAGTTAGTGGGTTAGAGGTTCACCAAAGGGATTTGGATTTCAATGGTTGAATCTTCTGTTATTTGGGTTTTAGTAAAGCTGATCGTCACGGTTCTTCAGCAATGCAGTCTCTTGAGTGTTTGATAAATCTGACGGTGAGATCTTCTCTATTTGAGATGAAATATGACAGATGTGTTACTGACTTGTTTAAACTGGATTTTTACAGTAGGATTAGTCTCTGGTTGCCGGAATCCTTGTGAGCTGAGGTCGTTTGGTTGCTGCCGGTTTTGAAGCTTTGTGTTGCTCTCTTGTTGTTGTTGTTCTTGTGTTGGAGATTACTCTTTGTAGGTAGAGACTCTGTTGTGTTAAGGGTGTTGAACATGGAAGACGTGGTTGTACTTATACCCATTTATATAGTGGAATTTGGAGTGAGTTATGGTCCCGTGGATTTTTCCTTCTCACATCGAAAAAGAATTCCTACGTAACAAGTGGGCATAGGCATGGGTTTGATCTTGGATCTTGGGTCTTGGTAAAGGGATATAAATTCAATAAGGTTATTTTGGACCAAATTACTTTTGGTTTTTTGGCCCATATTCGAATCAGAAAACATCATGATGTTTGTCTAAAAACGCTGCACAATTCATCTTAAAATAAGATGCATTTCATATGTTTGTCAAAGATATTTATTTTAAACGAGAGAGGATCTTGGGAAGAAAGTTTGGTAACTCACTTTCCTCGATATTCGTAAGATTTTCATCCACGTGCAGCAACTGTTACGGGAAGTGGATCTCGTCTTTCTCTGTAAATAAAAAATGATCCTTCTCCTTCATTCTCTACATTTTACAGAAACGAAAAAATAATTACAGAAATCTCTTAACGTAAGTCAATAGTTCGAGAGTGTTTCATAGATTATTAGTTCGTAGGGATGTTAAGTGATGGCGTGAATCCTCTATCATATATAGTTGTCTCTTAGGACTCGAATTCGTACAAGTCCATCTCACTATTAAGCAAATATTAAGAGTTAAGGAAAGAGATTCATCTCGACTTTATGGTCTGTTTTCGAAAACGTTTTCATATCATTTTCATTCAGTTTTTTGAATCGTATATTTTCTTATCATCACTTTTATTTGTATCATTTACATCATTTCGGTTTTCCGCCTTATGAGTGATGAAGCCATGAAATTTTTGCAGACCAAATCTAGAGGGAGAGTAAGGGCAGTAGAATAGCAAGTGGTTTATAGGGAGAGCGAGCTGATTCCAGGATATTGAGTGCTTTGGTGCCGTAAAAAGCCACCAGCGATGTCGTGACCAATATGGTGCCGCCCAAAAAAAAAATCATTTCGGACATATGTTTTCCCCCACAACATGATACTTCATCGCCCTAAGATAGTTTATATAAAGCTATGTTTACTGAAGCATCTGATAAAGCAGTAATCTTCATCTAAAGACAAACTAGGTGTTTTCCCCCAATTTCGCGGGGTAATTATATTATATCAAAACAATATATATATATATATATATATATATATATATATATATATATATATTATGCTGTTATAGTCTTTGAATAATAATTAAAAATTTAATTTTTAATTTTAAATAGTTAGATAATCAAAAAAATCAGTATACATTTTTAGAAGATCAATGAGATTTAAAATAATTCAACATTATAAATCTTAGTAATTAATTTTTTCTCTTACAAAAAAATAATATTATAATTAATACAGATAATTGGTTGTAAATTTACTTTATATTTTATTTTTCACACGTGAAAAACTGGAATTACTCTAGCTTTAAAAAAGAGTGTTTTTGTATAGTTCCAATATAACCAATATAATCATTAACTTTTATCATAAAGATCTCTTGTAAACGTTTTTGTGTGAGCTTTAAAAACCTTAAAAGTTCTAATAATTTCTTACGTACAAATCTATTTTTTATATAAGAATACGTAACCATCAAATTTGTTTCAATAAAAATGTTAAAGTATTTTATTTAATTATATATAAATAATTGATAAAAATAAAGAAATTGATAAAACATATATATTATTTCTCTAGTTTTACATTTAGTTACCATTAATCATTATTTATAATATCACTTGTGTTATTTTGTAATTTTTAATAATTAATTCTAGAGTTACCTTTTATTTTTAGAAGCTGACTAATAAAAGTTAATAACCAATCAAACTATAAGTATTTTAAAATTTAACCTATTTACGACACATTCGAAAAAAATAATTAAATGATTTCTCAATTAATATATAGTATGATTTATCTGCTTGAAACTAATGATAAATTTAGTTAAGGTAAACATAAAAACATGTATTAGGAAATGGTATTTTAAGCAATTTCTCTCATAATTTTGTCAAATCACACTTTCTCACTCATTTTTTATTTAGTGTTTAGCATAAAACTCAAATGGGTTAAGCAAACAAATTATTCTTTAAATTATTACTGATCATCACACTATTTTATCTAACACTAATTCTTCAGAGATTTTTTTTTATTAAAACTAAGCATAGGTTAGATATATTTCAAAATTATAATTTTCATTTATTTTAAATTATTTTAAACACACATATTAAATAAAATCTCATTAACTGATTATATATAAAAAAAATTAAATTTTAAATAACGCAATACTGTTATTTTAGGTATATATACTTAGTATTAATGTGAGATCCAATTTTAAATCAAAATAAAATGTTTTTATTTGTATAAAATTTCTTAATTTTTATTGTTGTACATTTTAAAATTTTATTATACCACTAATATACATCTCATTATTTTTAAATAATATTTTTAGGTTTAGATTAGTTAGTTTTCTGAAATCTATGATTTATTGTATTCAATACTAATATAAATATATCAAAAATTGTTTTTATAATTGTTTATGTAGTACCATATGTATTTATATGTATATTATCAATTTATACAATGTAATCTATGATGTTCATTTATTTCTATAAATAAATTACGTTAATTCATCTATATTAAAGATGTTTAATTGTTTGTTTGGAAACATAGATTAGATTAGGTAACTCTATGATTAGTTTTTTTTAAATAATTAAATGAACAAAAAATGAAATCATCAACCAAAATTAATTGGAGAGTTCTCCTATGAGCGACATGTCTGCCGAAATCAATAAAGTGATTTCTCAATTAATAAATAAGAAGATTATTCAAAGACATAATAAATTATTTTCGTTTTAATAAAGGCTTACCAAAAAAATAACATTTTTATTTAGAGTTAATGGGGACCAGAGTTAATGTCTTATCTTTTTCGTTCGGTTACCAGAGTTGTGATCCGAAAGTATCCGACTCTTATGTCATTAAGGCATTAAACATAGGTTCACATGTGTTTCTCTTGTCAAAGTCTGAAGCTCTTGTGATTGTGCTACTAATTAAAGAAAATAGGTGACATGTATTTAGCAACATGGAAGAGTGGATGACATTAGACACTAGATGTTGTTGAGTTTCTTTTTACATTTTTTTATCAATTTATTTCAAACTTTCAAATCTTCTTTAAGTTTCGTAGATTTTTTGAATGATGAATTACTTTTTTATTTGGAATATTAGATTTGTTGTTTGTTTAAGACTTGTTTTATTTGTTTTTAGAGTTCTTTTATTTGTATTATATTCTAAATGATTCGGGTAAGTCAGATTAGAAACAAATATTTTCAGTTATGATCAGGTAAGATTAATACAATCCGAACCGGAACCGGTCCTTTTACGGTTATTTCGGATATACCCAAAAATATCCAGATCCGCTAGGTACTGAACCGAATCCGATCCGAAATTTAAAAATACCCAATCGGATCCCATTTTGCCATATCCGAATACCCGATATCCAAAATACCCAATCCGAACCAGATCCGGTATCCAAATGTCCAGGCCTAGTAGAAAGAAAATATCCAGTTAAGATTGTGTGTGGTCCATTAATTGAAAACGAACACTTGTTGGCTAAGGCTATTACTCTAATATTAATGGAGAAGATGAACCTAACATCAACTCTTCAACTAGATTCCTCTTTTTTATCTCTCTCTTTTAGATCTCTATTGCTCAAGTACATTCATATGTCTCTGCTCCTGAGACGGCTCTCGAGTCTCGCCTCGGGAAACCTCATGTGTCCGTGAGATCCTCTCTTCTTCTTCTTCTTCACTCTAAAGCAATCTCAACTTCATTGCTTCAAACCCCTCCTTGTACAATCGTCGTGGCTGATCCTTGTGGAGGAGGTCTCGGAAAGCTTGTGGTTATGAATTTAAATGAACGTGACTGCACTGATTTGGAGAAGACTCAAAGATAATAATGGGAGCATCCCATGGCTGGATAGCTACTCTAAAGAAAGATGGCGTGCTGCGTCTCCAAGATGATCTCAACCCTGTTGCATCTGATACAAATCCCAAAACGTATACCTCTACCTCCACTTGTGACTCTTCCTCATTGCCAAACTAAGATCGTCACCAATGTTTCAGTGTCCTCATCTTCTCTTGAGGACTGCGTCGTAGCTGTCAAGTTCTTGGGACCTCAGCTCAGCTTTTGCAAACCAGCCGGTAAGAGTAAACCGGAGTGGACCAACATCAAGATCCAAAACTCATGCTTCTACTCCTCTCGTGTCATGTTTTCCAAGAAAGACAAGAAAGACAACATGTTTCGTATTCCCGGATCTGGAGGCCACCTCATAGGTTCATGGGATCCCTTGGAACCTAACGATAAGCTCGAGCTGCAGAACGTGCGATTTGATAATAATTTTAAATATATTTTAAATTATACATTATTTACTTTCGTAATTAATGATATATAATATTATTATAAATTCATGCTAATTAGAAATTTATTATAAAACATAAATAAATTCAAGGTTACTTTTTATAAATTTATAATTATCTACTATATTAAAACAGAGTCCTATTTGAAATTACCTTGGCATGTTTTTTTTTTGGACTTATTGAAAAATGTTATGACTTATCTATTAACTAACATCTATATTATTAAAAATCAAATAAAAATTGGAATGTTTGGAAACATGGATAGTAGACTAAAGAAAAAATGTTTGGAAACATGGATAGCAGATTAAATATTTTTTTCTATTTACACATTTAGTCATCCTATTTCTTTCTTATTTACAGATTCTTCCAATATCACTTAAAATAATATATTTAAATTAATTAATTTCAAAGTGTTATTTCTTTGTCGTAAAAAACAATCTCAAAATATATAGTGTATGTTATATAAAACTATCTATAAATATATTATTAAATTATTTATTTTAGTAAAATATAAAAGAATCTAACAAAAATTTACTTAAAATTTTAAATATTTTTATAAAATTATACATTAATAAATTTCGTGATTCGTAATATAATATTATTATAAATTATTTTAACTAAGTTTTTATTATAAAACAGGAAAATAAAATTCTACACTATTTTTTTAATAAATTCTATAAATATATTGTCTATTATTTAAAAATAGCAGTATTACATTATTTAAATATGGTAAAATTATAATAAATAGTTAAATTAACAAATTTTAAAATTTTATCTACTATTAACAAATAGTAATTAGACCATTTCAAAAATTAGTTAATATGACATATTTAATTATTTACATTAATAATAAACCAACTAAAGATTTAAATTTTGTTTTTTAATTATAACAAAATCTGTTGAGAAAGAATCTAACAAAATCTTACTTAAGAATTTAAATATTTTTATAAAATATTACATTAACAAATTTCGTAATTAGTTATATAATATTATCATAAATCAATGTTAACTAAAATTTTATTATAAACAAGAAAATAAAAATTCTACTATTTTTATAAATTCTATAAATAAACTCTGGATTATATGAAATAGAAGTATTACATGAATTAAATATGATAAAATTATATTAAATAGGTAAATTAACAAATTTTAATTCTAAAGTTTTTTCATATAAATAAATCATCATTCATCATTAAAATAGGCTAAAATTCATAAACTGTATAATAGCTTTATACAAAATAAATATTAGATATTAGATATAATAAATATTTTGAAAAATCACAATTTTGATAATCATCAATTAGGATCCAAATAAAATAGTCTATTTTTGAACCTATAAGATTTTGAATTTAAATATATTAGATATTAGATATAATAGATTTTTTAAACAATCACGATTTTGATAATCAATCAATTAGGAACCAAATGTTTTTTCAGAATATTCATCAACTCATTATACCATATTTATAATTTGATAACAGAATTTTCAATCCTTCTAAAACGTGTGCAACACCCATCTAATATTTTGGGTATATAAATTTGGTACATTAATAATAAACTAACTAGAATTTTTATTTTTTAATTATAACAAAATCTGTTGAGAAGGAATCTAACAAAATTTTACTTAAAAATTTAATTATTTTTATAAATTTATACATTAATAAATTTCTTGGTTAGTAATATAAAATTATTATAAATCATTTTAACTAAGTTTTTATTATAAAACAGAAAAATAAAATTCTACACTATTTTTTCATAAATTCTATAAATATATTCTCTATTATATAAAAATAGCAGTGTTACATTAGTTAAATATGGTAAAATTATATTAAATAGGTAAATTAAATTTTTTAAAAAATTTATCTATTATTAACAAATAGTAATTAGACCATTTCAAAAATTAGTTAATATGACATATTTGATTATTTACATTAATAATAAACCAACTAAATATTTGAATTTTATTTTTCAATTATAACAAAATCTGTTAAGAAAGAATCAAACAAAATCTTACTTAAGAATTTAAATATTTTTATAAAATAATACATTAATAAATTTTGTAATTAGTTATATAATATTATTGTAAATTAATGTTAACTAAAATTTTATTATAAACAAGAAAATAAAAATTCTACTATTTTTTTATAAATTCTATAAATAAACTCTAGATTATATGAAAATAGAAGTGTTACATGAATTAAATATGATAAAATTATATTAAATAGGTAAATTATCAAATTTTAAATTCTAAATTTTTCATTTAAATAAATCATCATTCATTAAAATAGGTTAAAATTCATAAATTGTATAATAGCTTTATACAAAATAAATGTATTAACATATGTTAAACTTACAATTTTTTATTTATATTGAAACTTTCAACAATATATTGTTTTAAAATGTTTGTATACAAAAATATAATAATATATAATAAACTTTAATTCATATACTATTTCTTTTTTAAAAAATGTCAATAGAAAATATGGTATTTTAGCAACTCACTTAAAATTTTAATGACAAATCAAATTTTAATTTTAATTTTTTTTTAATTATAAAAAATATGTTGGGAATTTTCTTTTAAATAGTACTAAAATTCAAATATCTTATGTATAAAATAATAGATTAGATGTAGTAACCAAAAAATTCAAAATTAATTTTTAATAAAATAATATGATAGATACTACTATGTATAAAATTTACTAAAAATAGGTCCTATATTATTTAAACAAAACAGTGTTTTACTTATAAATTTCGTAAAACATTAAAATGATATATGTTAAAGTATATTTTCTTATACATATTAAATAGATTTCTTTTAAGTAATATAAATAAATAAAATTTAAAATATATTATATGCAAAATATATAAATTAAAGAAAAAACTATTTTGAAAAAGATTCTTTATTTGATTATTTCATATGGTTATTTTATTGTATTTCAACTCGAAAATATATTAGTAAGTAAATAAAAATTAATAATAAATTAAAATGTTTTAAACAAATCACTATATATTAATAATTTTGAGGAAGAAATATAAAAACATTTATAGAGTTACACAATGTATAGCACTAAATTAAAAATTATATAATTAAAATATTTATAGTAATATCAAATACATTTATAAAATAGAAAAATATCCGCACGGACGTGCGGGTTAAAATCTAGTTTTATGTTATATTAAAGTAGAAGTACTATAAAAATTAAAGGGGTTTTGTCAAAAATGACTCAAAACTTGATTTGAATTACAAAAGTAAATCCAAACTTGAATCAAATGCAAAAATAACCTAAAAGGCTATTGAAATTACAACCAACCCCTTTTGAACAAACAAAAAAACCGATTTTTTCCGTTTCTAACCCCCGCAAGTCTTCTATTTAGACGACTTACTAGTAAGTCTTCTGGACCGAATTGTGTCAGATATTTGACTTTTCCTGGACGACTTACCAGTAAGTCGTCTCTCGGAAGTCAAAAATTTCAATATTTTATTAAAGCTAGACAACTTACCTGTAAGTTTTCTCAGGTTATTTTGCAATTCGAAAATAAAACTTAAATATTTAACTTTTCCCATGCAACTTAATTTAAAGTCGTCTACGTAGAGGATTTACTTGAAAGTCGTCCGAGATAAGCAAGGTTTGACCAGAATCTCGGAAAAAATCTGGACGACTTCGCTTATCCTGGACGACTTTCAGGTAGGTCCTCTACCTAGACGACTTCCAAGTAAGTCGTCTGGCAAAAGTTAAATATTTAAGTTTTATTTTCCTATTGCAAAAGTAACCTGACACAATTCGGTCAAATGTAAAACTAACCCGTTTATCCTAGACGACTTACTTGTAAGTCGTCGACGCGAACAAATCTGAAAAAAAATCAATTTCATACATTTAACTAGTGAGATGACTTCCTAAGCACACATAGTTTTCTCCAACCACCCAGAACCTCAAACGAAAGTAATCCATGAAGAATAGTATGCTTGAATGACTCTACCAAGCATAAAAAAGTTTAGAATCAAAAGTTTGAGCTTTTTGGATGAATATGGAGACAAAGTTAGAGAGATGTTGTTTTTAGTTCATAACAATTAAGAAAGAGATAGTGACAATCAATTTTAGGTGCATTAAGAGTTTTCAAATTGGTTGTTCATGGTGGTTGGGGTATTGATGGCAATGGCAATCTTGTAAATACTTGAAGATGATGAGGTTGATAGAGTAAAGAGTCATTTTCAGAGAAAAAAAACAAAAAAAAATCAATGGCATTTTCGTAAATAATATGAACATATGGGGTGAATTGGACAAAAGAAAAGACAAAAAAAAAAAATTAGTTTTGTGTTTGACTTTGAGTTTTGAGTCAAATTTGCAAAAAAACCCAAAATTAAATATAACAAATTATATTAAATTGGTAAGTTAACAATTATTTAAAAGTTAAACATATATAAAATGGAAAATATACCCGCAGGGACGTCGGGGTCGAACTCTATTTTTTTTTTATAATCGAAGTGAAAAGAAAATTAAAAAAAAAAGTAAGTTAAAGGTACTTGGTAGAAAGAAAAAAAAGGGTTAAGATTCTGTCTGCGTCCATTTTGCTGAAGAAGAATACTTGATGGCCAAGGCTATTCCTCTGTATTAACGGAGAAGATGAAACAACATCAACTCTTCAACTAGATTCCTCTTTTCTCTCTCTCAAGGCTTTTCGACATCCATGTCTCTGCTTCTGAGATGACTCTCGTGTCTCGGCCTTGGGACAGTGCAGATCCAGTTAGGTTTGGGTGGAAATAAAATATCCAGTTAAGATTGTGTCTGGTCCACATATTGAAACCTAATTAAGATCCCTAGTGTAACACTTGGTGGCCAAGGCTACTCCTCTGCATTAATAAGAACTCGTCGGCTATATTTCTCTTTCTCTCTCTCAAGGCTTTTCGACATCCATGTCTCTGCTTCTGAGACGGCTCTGGGGTCTTGGCCTTGGGAAACATGTATCCGTGAGATCCTCTCTTCTTCTTCTACACTTTAGAGGATTCTCAACTTTCTTGCTACAAACCCCTCCTTGTGAAATCGTATATGCTGAGCCTTGTGGAATGGATCTCGGAAAACTTGTGGTTTTGAACTTAAATGAACCTGAGTGCACTGATTTGGAGAAGAAGGTACCTCTGGAGTTAGTGAATGATGAAGACGCAAGGATAACGATAGGGGCATCTCATGGTTGGATAGCTACTCTCAAGGCAGATGGAATACTGCGTCTCCAAGACGATCTCAACCCTGTTTGCATCTGATACATATCCGAAACACATCCCTCTGCCTCCTCTTGTGACTCTTCCTCATTGCCAAACCAAAATCATCACCAACGTGTCAATGTCATCATCTTCTCCAGAGGATGATGAGGACTGTGTCGTGGCTGTCAAGTTCTTGGGACCTCAGCTCAGCTTTTGCAAACCAGCCGGTAAGAGTAAACCGGAGTGGACCAACATCAAGATCCAAAACCCTTGCTTCTACTCCTCCCGTGTCATGTTTTCCAAGAAAGACAACATGTTTCGTATTCTCGGTTCTGGAGGCCACCTCATCGGTTCATGGGATCTCCACCAACCTAACCTTAACCCCAAGTTGCAGAGCGTGCGGTTTCAAGACATGCCCAAGCTGACCAAGGCTAAACAGAATCTTATGGATTTGTGCTGCAGGAGCGAGCACTTGGTGGAGTCACGACCGACCGGTGAAACTTTCTTGGTCAAGCAGTACAAGAAGACAATCAAGATCACCAAGACCGGTATTGCTAGAATGAGAACCAAAGATTTAATGGTGTTTAAGCTAGACGAAGAAGGAAACGCTGTTTACACTCAAGACATGGGAGATCTTGGCATGTTCCTTTCACTGTCTGAACCTTTTTGTGTCCTGCTACTTCCTTTCCTGGCATGGACCCTAACAGTGTCAATCTCCATGATTTCGATGAATCAGGTTTTGTCTTTCTGAAATCCTCCTATATCTATAGTAGATCTTCACATTGTTTGGCTCCTTACCACATTCCACCACAAAATATTGTCGAGTCTTAGTTCAGGACTATGAGTCTGTTTTTCTTTATTGGTTAAACCATATGTACTCTTCTGTATAATTGATATGGATATCCTCTTGGAGGAATATTTGCTTGCTACCATCTCTCTCTTCGGATAATTATGTTATAAAGTAACACAAGAGAGCATTGCAATTATGAAGATACACAAAGTGAAAACAGAGAATAATTATCACCACCTACTCACTAGTCCTCAGCAAATTTGTATTTTTTTTCTCACCTCATTGAAAGCATTTCTTGAAAACCATTGTTGTGCCACTCTTTGAGCAGAAACTATGCTGATATGCATCCAGGATTGTAGACTTGACTGTGTGATACGGTCACTTCTTGATCTATCATCTATCTGATTAGAAATTGAAATTCATCACACTTTTGAGAGCGTTATTAGCTGTTACAAACAGTAGGAATGACATAGTGATTTAAATTTTGTCTAGAAATATTAAATGTTCCAAAGATAGTGAGATAATGGGGGTAGTGGACGAAATATTGGGGCCTTTGGTATTAATCTATGAAATTAGTATTGAGCCTTGGAAGTTACTGAGACACTAAATAAAAATACTTAACCTAATTTGTGTGGTAAGAGAAAAAGTAACACAAGAAAAAGATATCAGATAAAATAGAGAAAAGAAGAGATAAGACAAAATTTGTTCTGAGTTTGCCAAGAAAGTTTGGAGGGTCAAACGGATTCTGATCGAGCTGATATTTTTGTGGAAAACTTTTTCAGTCAGTGGGTTAGAGGCTCATCCAAAGAGATTTAGATTTCAATGGTTGAATCTTCTGTTATTTGAGTTTTTAGTAAAGTTGAATTGTCACTATTCTTTAGCAGTGCAGTCTCTTGAGTGTTTGATAAATCTGACAGTGAAATCTTCTCTATTTGAGATGAAATATGGCAGATGTGTTACTCACTTGTTTTAAACTGGATTTTTACAGTGGGATTAGTCTTTGGTTGCCAGAATTCTTGTGAACTGAGGTCGTTTGGTTGCTGCCAGTTTGAAGTTTTGTGTTGCTCTCTTGTTGTTGTTGTTCTTGTGTTGGAGATAACTCTTTGTAGCTAGAGTCTCTGTTGTTCAGGGTGTTGAACAGGGTAGACGTGGTTGTACTTATACCATTTATATAGTGGAATTATGAGTGGATTATGGTCCTGTAGATTTTTTCTTCTCACATCAAAGAAGAATTCCTACGTAAAAAGTGGGCATGGGTGTGGGCTTGGGTGTTGGATCTTGGATCTTAGATTTTGGTGAAGGGACATAAATTGAATAAGATTCTTTTTGGACCAAATTACTTTTGTTTTTTTGCCCATGTTCGAATAAAAAAACATCATGATGTTTGTCTAAAAACGCTGCACAGTTCATCTTAAAACAACAGACATTTCATATGTTTGTCAAAAATATTTATTTTAAAACGAAAGAGGATCTTGCGAAGAAAGTTTGGTAACTCACTTTCCTCGATATTCGCGAGATTTCCATCCACGTGCTGCAACTGTTACGGGAAGTGGATCTCATCTTTCTCTGTAAATAAACATGATCCTTCTCCTTCAATCTCTACATTTTACCGAAACGAAAAAACATTACAGCTAATCCTTTAGCGTAACTCAATAGTTCGAAAGTGTTTCATAGATTATTGGGCCATGTTTATCCTGGGTCTCTTAGGGTGGGGTTCTTAACTTAATTTGAGTTTTTTTTAAAAAAATTTTGGTAAAAGACGGCTCTTATGTCTTTTATTTAAAAGACCGTTCTTAAGTTTTCTTAGTTAAAAGTTAAGAAACGTCTCTTAGAAAAGTTAAGAACCCCTGCTAAAAAACCTCCAATAAACATGCTCTTAGATCGTAAAGACGTTGAATGATGCGTGAATCGTTTATCATAGTTGTATTCTATGACTCGAATTCATACAAGTCCATCTGACTAAGAAGCTATGTTTACTGAAGCATCTCATAAAGCAGTAATCTTCATCTACAGACAAATTATTCAAAGACATAATAAATTATTTTCGTTTTAATAAAGGCATACTGAAAAAAACAACATTTTTATTCAGAGTTAATGTCTTCTCTTTTTCGTTTGGTTACAATATAATCAGTGTAGTTTATAAAGAGATTTTCTAAAATATTTTTCAAACGTGTGTGTTTCGTAAAAGTTAATGCGAGAACAATGTTTATATATGTAATGTATTGTTATCCAAAAATCATATTTTGAATCATAAATTTAAAAACTACAAAAAAATAGAATGGTGCATAATTAAATACTATTCAATCGAATAAGAACACAATGAATGCAGTTGTATAAAGATATTTTTCAAAATACTTATAATCTACACTATTATTTGCGAAGTGATTTTTCGCAAAGGAGCTCTCACGTTAAAAGTTAGAGCGGTTAATATCGTTTATACCCTTAATGAATAAAATATATAAATTATTCAAAAATAAAATATATAAATTATTCAAAAATAAAATGAATGCGAAGTGATTTTTCGCAAAGGAGCTCTCACGTTAAAAGTTAGAGCGGTTAATATAGTTTATACCCTTAATGAATAAAATATATAAATTATTCAAAAATAAAATATATAAATTATTCAAAATAAAAATGAATTTAACTTATTTTTATTAGATAAATGATAAATTAATAATATAAGAATTATCCAAAATATAAAAGTTATTTAAAATAAAAAGATAATTTTGAAATATATAGTCTGTTGTTATCCAAAAAATCTTTTAATAAAGGATAAAATAAAAAAACAGAAAATACATAACTAAATATTAATCAAGTAAAATTATTATTTTATATAATTGAGTGAATTTTAAATCTGATTTATTAATAATAAATATGTATACATAAGAATTTTTACATTAAAATCGAATTAAAAAATAATTTATTTTTATAGTTTTTAAATTAATAATGTATATATGAATAAATAATTTTATAAAAATTATGTCCGCATGGTACGGGCAACCCACCTAGTATATAGTATTTCCCATTTTCAGCGCAATAACAAACATGTATATATTTTGATGATTTTGTTACATATATAAATAATTTAATGTCCAATTAATTTTAAGAACATAAAAATAATTTATATCATGGTCTTTAAATTAGTATGCATGTATTAATAAGTATTAAGTTAATTATGTTTGCATGTGCGGACGAAACACCTAGTTTTTGGTACTAATTGATAATCAAATTTAATGTAGATTTTGATTGTTACTCTTTTAATTTTTTTTATTCTAATTATTTTCTATTCATTTCATGAATTTCAGTAAATTATCTAACTTGTAACATAAGTGTATTATATCACTTGTTAATCTTTAGTTTTAAAAATATCAGCATAAATTATTTTCATATATTTTTATTATTACTAATGCTTTACAAAATAACATTACTAAAAGAATAATAATAGTTCTAAAAATTTTAAAATGACTTATGAATTGTTGTAAAAAAAACGTTCTTAAAGCATATGTCTGGAAGCCCTACTCCACGTACAAGGGTATATGTAGGCATACGGGTTCATGTAGTTTGGATAATTGGGTTCGGGGTAGTTCGGTTTTTGGGTAGTTCGGTTTTTGGGTAGTTCGGTTTTCGAGTATTTTGGTTAGACTAAATCTGGCCTAATTGAACCGTAAAAAAGTTTGGTTTTCTTTTAGGTAGTTTGTTTTTAAAATATTTTTACCGAAACTTACCGAAATTTTTGCTTTCGATTATATTTTGGTTAAAAGTTGGGTAAAATTTATCAAAATTTGAATAATTTTGGTTAGTTTAGTTAATTCGGTTAATTCAAAAGG
>CAJHQP010003037.1:0-73991 GCA_905132765.1 Moricandia arvensis
TTTTCATCGTAATTGTCCAAAATAATAAAATAAAAACAAAAAATTTTATGAAAAAACATTTATCAGTTTAGTAAAAGATGGATTGTAAACTTGTTAAATATTATTTCAAATATTGTTATAAGAATATTATATTTAATATTTACATATAATGACATAGTGAAAAAAACATAATTCCACAGTTTGTTAGATAATCTACGTTTATTAGAATCAGTAGTCTAACTTTCACGTATATTTTACATCTGAAGTATGTAATATCTACTACTGTCATCTGAACATATCTTCAACTATTAACTTGTTATTCTAAAATAAGTTAAATAGCATTTTGTAAGGTGTTTATGCCTTATAAGTAATGGATGATTTTGATAAAACATAAATAACTATTACATGTCATGTGGTACCACTTTCTTTCTATCATAAGACGGTCACTTATTTCATTTTCTGCTCCGATAAAATTGTTATTTTAACGTAAATAACGTAAACAGAACAAACTGACTTAATAGAAACAGAATAAGTGTATATATTGATCCAAAACTCATTTATTAAAATGCGTTAGAGCACAAACATAGTTTAAAAGCACAAAGTAAACGAAATTGAATAAAAAATTGCTTTACAAAATCAGCATCGCCTTACTAACGAGCACGCAGGTCTTTTGTCCTCGTGTACCCTAACAAAGTTGACTTAATAATATAAATACCTGTTGACTAAATAATTATTAAAATAGTTTATATATATTTAACTGGAACGTATGTGCTAATAGTCTAATACATAATACTATTATATGTATTTTTAACTTAAGCCGATCGCGTCAAATGTATTAACTATTTTCTTTTAATTTTTGGATTAGAACGTTAAATGTATCTCCTCGACAACGACACTCCTGGTTAGAGATCCCACGATCTTATTGTGATATAATGAAGGCAATAAACATTTGAATATGACATGTAATCTACTGATTTATAGTAGTGTGTTTACTTGTCGACAGAACTAGGAATAATGCAATCGCTGCGCTTTTGCAAAATACAATAAACATTCTAGTTCTAGGACACAATTGTGAAATGTTAATCTCGTAGCACCATTAAATGGTAGGTAATACTAATAGGTAGGTTGTTTTAATAACGTTTTATGAAAAACACTTGTTAACTTGACAGAAAATAATAGATTAATGTTTGCGATACCACTAAAGCCGTTGGCTTTTATTTTCTATTACAAAATTGATCACTAGTTTATTTTGAAGTCAAATCGGTCGTGTAAGCTAATTTATAATATCTATATTCCTAAAATAAACTACACCAACAAATTTTATTTGTACATAATTGATTAACTAGTACAAAGTCAAAAACTTTAAAATGTTTTCTTTATTGATGATTTTTATATATATAGATTGAATTTTGATCGAAGATTCTCGACGACATTGGCTTCTAGAACCAGACTTTATCTCCCTCTCCGGTTTAATATTTTATCTGTTTAGTCAAGCCTTCATTTGCATCTTCTCAATTTCCATGATTTTTCTATTTTTTTCCATTTAACTTTTCTATTATAAACAGTAAGTGCTACGCACGCCCATCTGTAAATGTTTTCCTATCTTTGCAATCAAGCAAATTGTATTAAAAATATATATCGAATGATAAATGATAGACAATGTTGAAAATGCATTATCTGATGCTCCACATTTAGTAAAAATATAAATGATGTCATGCTGCAATACTGAAGTCTTTATCCTTAGGCCTTGAATATCTGTGTCATTTTATTTGTCTTTTGTTGCAATACTGAAGATTTTTTTTCTTTTTTTTAATGAAAAGAAAAACAAAATACATATCATTTAGAGTAAGAGAAAATGTTCATTTTAGAAATAATTAGTTTTCCTTATAATACAGCAACATATATACTGATTCATATAAATATAATATGTATATGTTTTCTATGCAACTTATACAGATTCATATAAATATAATATGTATTAACTAATCATATATATATATACGTGGGGAAAGATTCAGAAATTTAAGATGGAACTGTTCTTATTGTCCTTGACTCTTTGTATTAGTCTCCACTTATTTGGAAAACATGATGCTGATTCTGGTCCATGAGATGCTTTTTCATAAAATCTCAATTGCTTATGGTTTACTTATGTCTTATAATGTGTGCTTGGGGATGGGATTGTTGAGATATTTGAAGAGGTTTGAAGTTTCATAAAAAAACCAATTCATGTTTACATATTATATCAAGGAGAAGACATCCCGACGTTGAAAATATTGATTTCTTCTATAGTGTTTTCATGTGTATTAAACAAAATCTGTTTAGTTTGTTTTGTTGGAAAAACATTAATAAAGTCTCCTTGTATCATAGTTTGGCTACCAGAGAGAAGATGAACTACAAGATCAGACGAGACTCTTCTGGAGTCCTCATAAACAGCAACAAAAGCCTCTCATGCATGCATTCATATTCACATTCTAATTATCAACTCACCCGTGCATCTCCTCCGACCATGGGTCTGACCAAACATCAACGTGATGAACGAGGACTGACCAACGCAGTGAGATTTTAAGGGAGAAACGGCTCATCCAAGAACACGTAAATGTACCAATTATATAGACCTCTAATGAAGTAGACTATTAATAAGGATCAAGTTGGAACTCCTATTCTTCATGGATAACATATGATTGCATTAACCGGGCTTCGTAGCCTGGTGGTAAAGGAACCTCGGCTGAGGTGCCCGCCACCCGACTTCGAACCCCGGCCACCACATAATTTACCTGCGGATGTGATGTGGCGCTCCAGACCACTAGCGTAACCAGGGGCCCTTAAGTGGAGGCTTAAAAATCCTGTAATGGCGTGGGCTTAGGCCCGGTGGGCTAGTCGATCACGCTTAGTGGTCGGATACTGGGTTATCAAAAAAAAAAACATATGATTGCATTGTTAGGCACTAGTAATAGTATATCCTTTACTTTGTAGATGCACAATAATACTCACATACGTTATCACAATTACGTACCTTGAACATTCGTCAGATATAATTAACACACTTAGGTATATAAACGACTACTAAATATACATTTTTCGAAATGATTTAACTTAAGATGAGGAAGAAGATGGTGAAAGAGGGGTAGAAGAAACGAAAGTGGCTAACGATTGAATGCAACAGAGAGGGCAACACCAAGGACAAGCCACGCCCCAATGAAGTATCCAAGAATCCTCGTTGGTCCTACATCTTCTGGTTCCTGTTCATATCTCCTCATCAAGCTCATTAGTATATTATTAGAAGCCGGTCTCAAATCTCGAAAAACAAAACATACCTGAGGAGGAGGCTCTTCCCTGGACGGTTCCATGATGTCAACCTCGAAGGGCCAAATGTACCGCTCTGATTTTTCGCTTCTGGCTAGACTCCAATCGTACATTCTTCTCTCTTCCACTGACGACAATATCGTATATGAATCCTACAATACGTATGACTCTCATGAATCTTACTCACAGAGATGATGATATGGGAAAATTCAAAAAAGGTTTTGGTTTATTTTTGTTTTATACTTTGACAAGCTCCAATTTGTTCTTGAGTTGCTCTTCCTCTAGCCCTTGTCCCATTAGCTCCTTAACTTTATCTTGGTAACCAATTCTTACCTGATCACATAACCAAAAAAACAGTTCATTATGAACTATTTACTAATCTGAATCAGATTCTCTAATTGATGATATCAAGGAGAGGAAAGAAAACTTATATGACAAGTCATAAATCTAATTATTCTATACTCAAGTAACCACTTGGGTGTGGTCGGATGGTACGAAAGACCCGAAAGGTGCTAAGCGCCCCAGGTTCGAAACCTACGACTTAAATTTACCCATTGGCCAAGTGGCTTAGAGTAACCGGGCTTACTTGTCGCTGGTGGGTCGGTCCCAAGGGAATTAGTCGGGCGTTCGGGTTTGGATAGCCCAAGTTATTAAAAAAAAAAAAAAAACAAAGAGTAATGATGGTGAAGTCTAGGACACAGAAACACACACAAACCTGATCATAAGAACAGTTTCTGGGGAGTCCAAGCCGACCGTAGTGATCCACATCTGTAATGGCTGCATCCTAATCCAAACCACCATCAATGTTTTCTTCCAACTCCAATATATCCAAAATAAAAACAGAGAGATAGACAGAGAGATTACGAAGGCCACGTAGAGCGCGTTCGACGTTGAGAGCGGAGATTAAAGATGGAGACTCTTTCGGCGCTTCATCAACGGCGGTGCTAGATCCACCGTTTGTTTCTGCCTCCGTAGACGTCTCACCGGAACTCCTCGCAGGCGAACAGATGATTCGCTTCGTGAGTGTTGCCTTCAGCGGGAACGAGCACGTGCTTGGTACGTGACGGGACACGTATTCACCGGGAATGTGGACTAACGACGGTTGAGTCATCGGAGATAAGGAAGCCATGGCGCTAAAAACAATGTTCACACAGAAAGTGATTTCGAAATTTATTTTCGATCTTTCATATTTTTTTACATGATAACGTGCCTATACGAAAACTGTGTCAGCCACACAAAATGTTCGATATAGATAATAAATATTCAGAAAGCTATATATAGTTATTATTTGTTGAGTTAGCAACAAAGTCGTTGTAGTATAGTGGTAAGTATTCCCGCCTGTCACGCGGGTGACCCGGGTTCGATCCCCGGCAACGGCGAATCTTTTTTTTTTCAAATTTATTTTCTTATCAAAATAGTTTTCGAAACGCTGTCGTCTAACTTGCTTTTCAACATCTTTGCTTGATCTCACTCATCCAGTAAACAGCAAAAGTAAAAAGCAACATGAATGTGCTATTTCTACAATCGAAAGAGTATATATATAACAAAAACCTTACTACACATCCTTCGATATGTACAGAGTCAAGCTCATGGTTTTGCATGTCTCTAATTTTTCAAAAGAATTTGAGTCCAATAAAACAAACAAGAAACAAAAAATAAAACAGAATATGAGCAAACAGAGTTGAAGCAGAGCCTTGTTCTTATTTGTTGTTATTACCAGAGCTCTCGCCGGATTTCCAAACCACATCGTTAAGTGTGGTCGAGAGCTTCTTGTAGAACTGCAAAAAGAAGAGTAGTAGATGAACACATGTAAGAAACAGTCCTTGGAAGAACATGTTCACATAGTGGATGGTTATTATTATTTACCTTATGAAACTCTAATGTGTCCCCTTTAGTTTTCCTGACTTCTACCATATGAAGAGATGGTGATACTTGAAATATCTACAAAAAACATTATACTAGATTAAGGTAACTTCTTTAATTCCAAAGGTCAGTGCAGATTTAGATACTGATATAGTGTAGTCAAAAGAGTCATGAGTGCAGTTACTGTACCTCAGTCGCCACTTTTAGGTTTCCCTTCCTTCCTGCGTTTACGTTTTCAAGTCTCATCTGTGTACCCAAACAAAGTAGTGGTTCAGTGAGAAAGTAACCAACACTGATGATAATATGCTAACTAGAACCTTCAACTTCCTAACCCTAATTAATTATTCTTTTATAAGTGGTTAGGAGGTCTAGCTGGTGAGGTTAGGGGGATAATTCATCTTTTTTTTTTGTGTTCTTGGTTTAAGATTTTATTTTTGTTTGGATCTACTTGTGTTTGTGAGTCTTAACTCTAACATGAAGCTCTATTAAAAACAAAAGAGAGGCAATGTCAATAGCTGAGGTGATTTCACACGATCAGTTTTACCTTATAGTTTTTCTTTTGGATATCGAAACCAAGAGGCTTAGAAGCTTCTTCAATCTTCTGAACTAACTCGTTAGCAGCGCCTGTTGCTGCAAATCTTGTTTCTCTCTTGTACCCCTGTAAGTTAAAACGGTCTTTGAGTACTAATGTGGCTTGAAAGTGTCTAACACAAAGAAGAGTTTTAGCTGGAGAACTCAAGCAAGTAAGCATTGTTAGTCTAAGAGACAAACCTCTTCTTCTTCAAACAAGTTCCCGAGATCTAGAGCTCTCGACATTGATATCAACTCAAAGGCATTCATAGATGTTGGCTGCTCTTCTTTCTTTTCTGTGACATGATGCTCCTGTTCATAGATCACAGATTGTTACGGCCATTTATTCGTAATGAAACAGAAAACAGCTAACCCGTTATACAGATATAAGATTAAATAAATAAGTCTCACTTCTGAATCTTTGAAAACAGCTTCTACATCATCCAAGTTTGCTTCTTCTTTCTCCTCGAAAATGGGTCGCTTGTAATTTTTCTTGAACCATGCATCTTCGAGAATCTCTTGGATTGTGATACGCTGTCATGTTAACGCACAGTCAATTAGTTCCAAACGAGAAACAATCCTCAGATGTTTTAATACATGCAAAAGATAGAGCTAAAAGTAAATAAAGAGTCAAAAAAGAAATCTATAAATACTTTGATGGACAAGTAGATAAAAGAGATTTTGGGGTTGTAACAGAAGAAAACAAATGAAGGATAGGTTTGAATCTTGAAAGCATTTGTAAACTGAAATATCTTACAGTCACCGGGCTTGGATCCAGGATCCGGACGATCAAGTTCCTGGCACCAGGAGAGAGCCAAGGAGGACAGTTATATTCAGCAGCTGTTATCTGAAAAGTTGATGAAATTACATCATGTAAAAGAAGAATCACATATAATGGTGACAGTGAAGCCTCCCTAGCCATGTTTTTACCAAAGTCTTTACCTTTTTATACAGCGTCATGAGATTAGAATCCTCGAAAGGCAGATAGCCAGCAAGTAGAACAAAGAGTATCACTCCACAGGACCACAAGTCTGCTGTTGCCCCATCATAGCCTTGATCATTAAGAACCTAGGGAGTAGAGCAACAAGCAAGCCATTAAAAACATGGTGCAAAAACCGCAAGAGAAGCTCTGTGACTAAGCAAGCATACCTCAGGAGCAGCATAGTTTGGAGTTCCGCATGCAGTGTGAAGAAGACCATCTCCCTGCCAAAATCAAATAAGTCTTATAATCCAAAGATTGAAATATTTCATACACATAAGAACATGCACGGCTTGAAACTACACAGGATGAAAGGATGTTTTTAGCTATAGTTTCTACTACCTGTGACAAGAACTTAAAAAGAAAAGTGCTGCTCTGTTAACGCGAATCTTATTATATACTTGTAATAGTAATCATTCAACTACATCATTATTAAACATCATGCATATGCAGAAGAATAAGACAATGAAAAGTCAGTAGGAAACTCAGGCAAATTAAAGGATGCTTAGAAGAAGAAAAAGATAACCCTGACTTGTCTGGACAAGGCACTCAATCCAAAATCAGAGACTTTCAGATTTCCTTGAGCATCTAAAAGCAAGTTTTCCGGCTGCAGTAAGAGAAGTAAAGAAGACAAATTCTAGGCATCAGCTAGCTGCACTTTTAAACAAAAGAAGAAGCATATCCTGCAAACTTGGGCTCAAGATTAACTAGAAAGATGTCTCAGTACCTTTAAGTCTCTATGGTAGACTCCCCTGCTGTGGCAGTAATCAACTGCATTGATAAGCTGCTGAAAATATTTCCGTGCTGCATCTTCTTGCAAGCGCCCATCATGTACCTGCACGAGTTTGGGCGTAAGATGCAAAAGTCAAACATCAAAGATACAAAAAAAAAAAAAGAAATTTATCAGCGGTAAGATACATGAACATTTATCACGATTCACTGGAGTTTAACAGGAGGAATTTGATACATGATTCAAACACCAAATGATAGATAAGATGCAAGTTATAGTGTCCCAGGGAGGGATAAAGAGATCTCACAATTTTGTCAAAAAGCTCTCCACCAATGCCGAATTCTAGGACAATGTATATCTTTGTCTTGCTCGCCAAAACCTGGAACAGTTTCAATCATTTGCTTAAAAGTTAGCTTTCCACAGGGAAAACAGAGACTCAAAGATAAAATTGGGAGGCGAGCGAGGAGAGAGACCTCATAGAGCCGCACTACATTAGGATGGTTTATCAGCTTCATAGTACATATCTCTCTCCTTATCTGTAAAACCAAACAAACAGGGAAGAAGAACAACACTAAAGACGGATCTATATTATAAAATTTATGTTTTAGAAACCAAGATTCATTGCAAGTGTGTGTTTTACCTGTTCAGACATCTTGTTTTTGAGAACCTTCTCTTTATCAAGGATCTTAAGAGCCACAGATTCTCCAGTCTCAGTGTTCTTAGCATACCTAACTTTAGCAAAAGTGCCTTGTCCAATAGTCTTTCCAACCTCATATTTACCAACACGACGCTGTACCTTAGGCCGATTCATCGCTCCAAGAGTTCAACTTCACAAGCTGATTGTTTCCATGAAAATGTTAAAACTCCATAACAGAATATTCCATGTAAAGATTCCAACAATAATAGAATCCAACAGTAGTCCAAACTCTCAGAATCATCATATCGTTCTAACACACACACACACATATGAACTGTTAACAGATCTCAGAGATCACACTTCAAACACAAACTAAAAGCCTAAACAAAGTGATCAAACTATCCAAACCTGCAAAACTGGCCGGAGAAAAGAGAGCTGAAGAAGGAGTTCACGGAGCAGAAGAGTTGGCAGAGGAGGATTCAGAAGAAGATTAAAAAATAAAATATATGGAGGAGGGTGAGAGATGCGAGAGGATGGACGAGAGATACGATGATTGTTAACTTGAAGCTAACAGACAAAACCAATTCATTTCATGTGGGGTCTGTAACAACGACACTTCTCTTTTTCGTTTTCGTCTGGGACAAACTCTTCATCTTTCAAATTTTATTTTCTTTCTTCTTCTATTTTTTTCTTAAAATGTTTATTAAAAGACTTTTCTCCTATTTTTGGTCAAATTATCTTGAGTTAATTAATGCAATGCCAAAAGCTTTTGAGTTTTTTTTTATTTGAATAGATTTGCATCAGAATCTTTTTCTTCCTCTCTTTGTTTTTATATTGTAATGTTGGAAAGTTAATCAAAAATCAGAATTTTATAGACTACCATGGCTAATATAATCATGTTTATTACTTTTTATTTTATTTGAATTGTTATAAATAATAATAACTAATATATAACAGTTTATCGAAATTTTGATCGTTAAATTTTTATCATATAGGTATAGAATTATAGATATGAATATACAAGAATTCAATGTTATATGAACTTTTTGGTTAATGAAAAAAATACATTTACTAATTGATTGGGTCTTTTTTTTAAAGTAGATTCATGACAAAGTTTATGTTGATATCTTATAGTACCTACCTTACTTAAATTTACCATTTTTTAATATTCAATGTCAAATTGCACAAATAAATGTCAGCTCTTAATTGATGTATTGTAAAAGTCTTCTACAATATATGTTTGTGTCAAATAGTAGATTATTAGTATGCTATACATATTAAAAGTCTCATAAAACTAAAAGTCAATAGTAGAAACAAATTGAAGGATAATATAACACATAAGGAAGAAAATCACCAAAATAATCGTAATTTAAAAAAAAAAACTTTTTTTATATATTTAGGTTTGTTTAATCATTAAAATTTATGGTTTAGTATTTAGTATCTATTACTTATGGTTAAGAATAGGATATAAGAAAATTTAGTATTTTTACTGGTTAATACTATTTTGAGGATTTTAGTTTTTGGTACTAATTTTGTAAATAAAAAGGTCATTTAGAAGATTTGCTATTCAGTATTTTATCTTCAAAAGCCCATATAGGCCCAATACCACACACTGGGCTCTCCTTTATAATCCCTTACAGAACTATAGGGGAGACCGAAAAAGAATCAGTCTCGTAACTTTTGTCGGATATCCCAGAAAGAAAAAAACTTAGAAGAAAGCAAAATGGCGGATCAGCTCACCGATGACCAGATCTCAGAGTTCAAGGAAGCCTTTAGCCTCTTCGATAAGGATGGAGATGGTATGTTATCTCCACAGATCTCCATGCCTTTATCGTTTATCTCTCCGTATAACTCGTCGATCTTTAAGCTCCTTAGTTTTTTTTCTGACGATTCATGATCTTTGTTTTTCTTATAAAAATCGTGTTTGTTTCACTTGGTTTCATGAACGATCTAGTTTTTGTCCTGTAAAAGATTGATGACTTGTGTTTGTTTGGTTCCTCGCTGGATCTCTTAAGATTGAAATGATCGAGATCTCATTACTTTACATGTGAAGAATGGTGCAGAAATGAAATGATTCATGAATCTTTGTTTATTAGATCGAATCGTTGATTGAGAGGTACATAAGGAAACATGGAATAAACACAGAATATTCCATTTTCATTTAACACCAAAATTTGTAAAAATTGTTTATTTATGGTGTTCATAAATGAAGTTTCTTTGTTAAAGTCTTTGACTTTTACCTTTTCACATCTTCATCAGTCTTATGGTAATAAGAAATGCAAATGACATGTTTGAATATGTATTTGGAAACTGCTGATCTGAAAATATGAGTAAGTTTGGTGTGTAAGTCTTGTCTCCAAATCCTGTAACGTGATGTGGTTGTAGGTTGCATCACCACCAAGGAGCTGGGAACAGTGATGAGGTCTTTGGGGCAAAACCCAACTGAAGCTGAGCTCCAAGACATGATCAATGAAGTCGATGCAGATGGCAACGGGACCATAGACTTCCCGGAGTTTCTGAACCTGATGGCAAGGAAAATGAAGGACACTGATTCAGAGGAAGAGCTCAAGGAAGCCTTTAGGGTTTTTGACAAAGACCAGAATGGTTTCATCTCTGCAGCTGAGCTTCGCCATGTGATGACTAACCTTGGGGAGAAACTAACTGATGAGGAAGTTGATGAGATGATCCGTGAAGCTGATGTTGATGGTGATGGTCAGATCAACTATGATGAGTTCGTTAAAGTCATGATGGCTAAGTAAGTGACTGAGAGAGAGAGTCTTATCCCTTTGTTAAAAAAAAGCCTTAACCTAAAAGAATGATACATTGGCTTGATTCTGGTTGTGTTCTTTAGGACATGTTTTTTTTTTTTTTTGCTTCTTTCCCGTTTTTATTTGTCTGCTTTGGCTAAGCTATCTCTCTAGTGTTATGTCAAGTATGAACTTCATGTTTTCTCCTTTGACAATTGATATTCTCTCCTTATAAATAATCTCTGTTGTTTCTCTTCAATGAATGTTCTTAAAAATTGCTGCCAGAGACGTCTAGGTTGTTGAAAGTAGGCATGAGCATTTTAAGTCGACCTCATTGGATCTGTGGAGGAGTAAAAAAATATAACAAAGATGTACAAAAACAATGTATAAATGTATTGTTTGCTTCCTCAACCTTTGGTTAGCTTTTCACACCTTTGAACTTGGCTTCATCTCTAAAGCCAAACAACTCTACATGGATTTGCAAATCTCCCAGCTTCCCTAACCTGGTGTCTGCATAACACCACCAAAACATTCTGCCTCAAACCAAACTGGGACTTGATGCATAGCTTTGGTTTCTCAGGTATTCCCTTTAAGAACACCGGACTTCTCGTCGAGACGATATGATTAGGGATATTGAGTTTGGAGGAAGCTGAGAAAGAAGAGCTTAACGTATTGGCATTATTGTTATTAGAAACACCAATAGCTTTCCATCCATCAGCTATGAGTTGCATAGTTTTCCTTGTGGGAACAACATTCTTCTTCTCCATATCTTTTAAAAGCTCTTCAGCTTTCCATGGCTGCTTTGCTTCCCCAAACCCCCACATAAGAGTCTCGTAAGTAGTCAAGTTAGGCGATAAACCAACCGTTGCACACATTTTGTTATATACCTGCATCGCTTTCTTCATCTCACCTGCGCTGCACCAACCACTTATGATCGTTGTGTAGATTACCACGTTTGGTCGAACACCGAACTTTTTCATCTGGTTCAAGATTTGCTCTGCCTTTTCTGGCTCTCTAGCTCGAGTATACCCTTTGGCAAGGATGCTAAATGCATGAATGTCAGGATCTATTCCTCCTTCCAACATATCTCCATAGATCTCTTCACATCTTTTCATATCTCCTATAGAGCTCCATGCATTCATTAGAGTGCTAAATGTAACCACATCAGGTCTTACTTCGAACTCTTCCATCAGATTTACTACCTGTCATATTAACATATCCGTCTACATAAACAGAAGATGGATGTGAAGGATAGGTATTGAAGAGTTAATGAACTAAAGTGTACCTCGCCAACTCCATCCATGTCGTTGCTGGCAAGGAAGCCTTTGATTAGAGAGTTGAAAACAAAGAGATTTGGATGAACTCCAAGTTCTTTCATTCTATAGAAAAACCTTAAAGCTTCTTCCATCTTGCCTTCTTCACAGTAGCCATTCATAATGGTGCCGCAGGTACGTACATTCGGTTTAACTTTGCTGTGTAACATCCTTGGTATGATCATATCCTCAGCTGTGCATGTTGACCCGACCCGCGCATAGGCTCTTGCCAGTGTGTTAAACGTGACTACATCAGGTTTTACCCCATAAGACTGCATCTTATATACAATGTTCCATGCTTCTTCAATCCTCCTCTGGTTACACCAAGCCTGGACAAGGATGTTACATGTTCTGTCATTTGGTTGGAGCATCTCGTCGCGTAACATCATCTCCAGGAGTCTTGAGGATTCCTCCAGCTTACCGATTTTGCCATACCCTTTAATGAGAGTATTAAACGTACTTGCTGTGGGTTTACATCCACTTTCCTTCATTTTTTCAAAGATCTTCATTGCTTGGTCGAGATTTCCAGACTCGGAAGAGGCGTTGATGATGGCGTTGAAGAGAATGGTGTCTGGTTTGAGGCCGTTTTTCTCGACTTTGGAGATGAGGGAGAGGAGAGAGTGGAAATGCTTTTGGCGGGTCAATGCAGTTACAAGAGTGGTGTATGTGATGATGCTTGGCTTGTGGCCTTCTTCAATAAGTGTGTTGAAAATGGAATGAGCTTCTTGAGGTCTCCCTCGTTCTATCAAACCATTCATCAGTTTGGTCCTTGAACGAACATCACCACAAGTCGTACCACCTGAACATATCACACACGGATATGACCTCAATTGCACTGTCACAGCCTGTGAAGGAAAAGGATACGTTATAAATTTCTTATTGGATCTACATTTTAAGGATTATTTGAATCTGATTGTCTACAATTCAAGAGGACGCATCTTTAAGTGAAAGAGCACTCTAAACATAATCAAGGGTGGAATCTAGGTGATTATATCCAGATGATTAAATCCATTCAACTCAATCATTCTACATATCACCGGATAGATGAATGATGAATGACTCACTTCGGGATCTTTAAAAATAGCTTCCACATCAGCCAAATTTTCTTCTCTCTTCTCTTCAAACACGGCTGGCTTGTAATCTTTCTTGAACCAGGCATCGTCCAAAATCTCTGGAATTGTGATACGCTGGCATGTTAACACATTCAATTAGTTCCATCACTGAAATCAAGGACAAGTGGTGTTATTTTAACCGCATATCAGTGGTCAAGTTCTACATGCAAGATACAGGTCAAGAATCCGCTTAGAATCGCTATATAATGCACGTATTCATGGGACTAACAACTGCTGCAGGAGGGCCATACACTTTTGAACATTTTCGACAAATGATAAATCTACTAGGGAGTGGCTCATTTCATGTAGAATAAGCAAGAAGGGAACATTGAAAGAGTTCTAGTATTTACAGAAGATTATTGTAAATCTTGAAAGCAGTGGTAAACGTAATATCTTACAGTGATAGGGTTTGGATCCAAGATTCGGACTATCAAGTTCTTAGCACCAGAAGACAGCCAGGGAGGACAACTGAATTCACCAGATGAGATCTGAAAAACAACAAAAGTCCAACATATAAACAGGAATCTCAGATAATGGTGAGGAAGAATCAGGAATTACAAAACTTCTTACCATATTGTTAAGGGTCTTGAGATCAGAATCCTCGAACGGCAAGTACCCAGCAAGTAGTACAAAAAGTATCACTCCACAAGACCACAAGTCTGCACTTGCCTCCTCGTAGCCTTGACCATCAAGAACCTTGGACAAGAGAAACAAGCAAACTATTAAAAACATGGTGAAAAAAACGCATGAGAAGCCGTATTACTATGCATACCTCGGGAGCAGCATAGTTTGGAGTTCCGCATGCTGTGTGAAGAATTTTATGACCCTGCCAAAACCAAGTAATTCCGATAAGCGGAGAATCTAGAATCAGATATTTGTTAACAACATCATTACTAAACGTCAGGCACAGTCATTAGAGTCAGTAGGGACCATGTCAATGAAAATGATGGTAAGAGAATCAAATTCAGTGGTTACCTACCATGACTTGTTGGGACAAGGCACTGAATCCAAAACCAGAGACTTTGAGATTTCCTTGAGCATCAAGAAGCAAGTTTTCCGGCTGCATTGGGAGAAACAAAAAACTTAGGGATAATTGGCTGCACTTAAAAGAAACCAACACTTGCGAACTTGGTCCCAAGAGGTACTAAAAATTACTGTACTTTTAAATCTCTGTGGTACAGTCCCCGGCTATGGCAGTAATGAACTGCATTGATAAGCTGCTGGAAGTATCTACGTGCTTCCTCTTCTTCCATGCGCCCATCATTTTTCTTCACAAGTTCAAATTTAATGCATTGCTTAAAAACCAAAACATAATGTACAGGAGCAATTTGATGCATGATTCCAAACACCAAAGGATACAAAGTTAAGGGCCTTTGAAGGGAGAGGGAAAACTCACGATATTGTCAAAAAGCCCGCCACCACTGGTGAACTCTAGGACAATATATATCTTCGACTTGCTCGCCAGAACCTAGAATGATATCATACTTTTTTTTTAACAGATTTTGCTTCGACTCCAAAGAGAACTCCATTCCTAGCTAGACCAAGGAAAAGAGAGACACGTAGAGAAAAGTTGGGGCATGGACATAACCTCGTACAGCCGCACTACATTTGGATGATTTATCAGCATCATTGTACAAATTTCTTTCTTTATCTGCAAAAGCAAATGAGAATGATGCACCCATCACACTTGTGGATTGAAGACGGATCTATCTATGATTCTCACTTGTTGAAACCATGTTTTACATCCAAAGTAATGAAAACGGGCATATCAGTGAACAAATGAGTTTACCTGTGCAGACATGTTATTTTTGAGAACCTTGTCTTTATCAAGGATTTTGAGAGCAACAGTTTCTCCTGTCTCAATATCCTTAGCATACCTGACTTTAGCAAAAGTGCCTTGCACAATCGTTTTGCCAACCTCATATTTGCCAACCCAACGCTTGACTTTTGTATCACTCATCACTCAAGAGTTCACGTCCTGATCTTCACAAGCTGTTACAGGACAAATGTATCTTGTTATCTCAGCTAACCAATAATTCTACGCACATGCAACTAAACGTGAGATTCTCGAGTTAGCTACAAGATAGATCATCATCATCATCATCATACATATTAGATTGCGTACACTTACTTAACAGTTAACACACATAGTAAACGCGTGAACAAGTTATCAAACTCTCCAGTTTTACCGAATGATTCTTGAATGGAAGCAGACCTGCGAATTGGCCGGAATGTCTCGAGAAAAAGGAAGTACCTGGAGTTGAAATCTCGTGCAGCCTTTCCAGAACTCAAAGCTTTACAGGAGGATTGGCGCAGAGTTCAGCTATCGAAAGGGAGAGAGATAGAGAGAGGTGGGGTGTGTGTGTGTGTGTGTGAGGCAATGCAGAGCAAATAAGCTCGAGCATCGCATGGAGACAGTGATCGGGAACAGACTCTAATCGCTTATGCAACTTGATCAGTCTCGGCCAATGCCTTCTTCTTCCTCCATACTCCATCGTGTGGCTCACTTTATCACACGCTCTCTTTTTTTTTTTCTCTTTATCTTTCTCTTATCCAAAATCTCAATTTACAATAGATACAACAAAATGCGATGACGTGGATTATTGATGAGCCAATCTAATAGACTAACACTCTGATTGGTTAGCTTCCTTTTTGTCCCAGAAAGTAAATTAAACCTTATAATAGCATAATTATTGGTCAATGCATTTCAGTCTTTTCTTTGTTACAATGACCACTGAGAAGCTTTGTACATAACACACACCAAAAACAAGTCAAGAAGAAGTTTAATAAACTCGGGCACTCACTCACTATGAACAAAGTTCTCACAGAAATTTTTGAGAGATGAAGAGACAGCAAGAAGAAGACAACGTGGCATTGATTTCATTCATTTCAGTTTACCGTGTGAGCGGTTTGTAGAGGACAACAGTTATGTACTTAGACTCGAACCTGTGTGTTAAACCCAAAGCTACAATGGATTTTGGAGTCCATCCTTGCTCTATGAACACATGGTTTAGCACCACATGCTGAGGCTTTGTTACCACGGCTGTTTCGTCCCTATTGTCAAGAAGTGTTAGATGCAGCTGAGGTGGCACCCCGAGTGGATCTTTTGTGTAATCCTCTGCCGTTGGGAGGGCTTGACCGTAGCTAGAATCAGGTGACGGTGGCGCCTCAAACTCTACTATGCTTTCTGGGTTTTCCGGCACAAAGTTCTGCGTAATGATTGGAAGAGAGTCTGTTTTATTACACAGTGCAGAATGACTAACAGGTTTACCACGAAAAAGAGGGTGGGGAAATTACTTACATGAACATCGAGAATGTTACAAACATTGCCCGTTTCATCTGATACAAAGGGTAAATCTGGGATGTGTTTGCATTCACCATCGACGATCACCTTGTAGTGGTATATACCAGATGGAAGGACCAAGAGAATTGAATGGTCTTTTCCAGATTTCTGTAACTTCTTTCTGTGGAATTTAAAAACATCTATATGTTTTAGTATAAATACACACACCTATTTTAAGGAAAGCTTGAGAGCAAGTTCCTGAGGAACAAATCAATTTCTACCTTGATCTCCAATTGTCCCATGATCCTTCCACTGCCACATCATTACCTCCCTGGTTCCATGTAATGATAATAGGGATTCCTGGCTCTTCGAGATGATCAAAAACTCTTTGAGATTGGTTCCATTGGATCATGTTAGACGAAGGAGGGGCGTTTGCCCTCTGCAACGGAGCCACTGGAACCTGATACAAGCACACACAAAAAAAAAACTGAGCCCGTGAGATTTTTCGAACCAAGTGCGAGAAGAATTTGCGAATGTACCATCTGACACGAAATGCAGCCATTATGTACACATGTTAAGCCTAAACAATGGAAGAAGTGACGCATAGTTGACCCAATGGCGTTAGATGTAAGTTGACATAACAATGAGAGCTGAAAAGAAAAGGAGCGGAATAATGAACGTAGCAAACAATAGAATGAGAAATTTACTATAATATAGTCAAGCCCTGACTAGCAACAGATATCTTACTGTTCCTACCAAACCCTGATAAGCCACAATCAATTCTCTCAAGTAAATTCAAGCTCTACGTGTTTTAAATTCAAAGGGACTCAGAAAGGAACAAGCTTGTCCACCCAATCAAAATGAAAGCAAAGAAAAACGACACAGAAGACTCACGACGGGACATCACATTTCACAGTTTACAGTTACAAATCAACACAAAGAGCATCAGCAACTGGTAATGACCAGGAAGCATTGAAAAAAGAAAAAAGAAAAATCAGCATCGAAACCTAGAGAAAACAAGAACTAACATCCTATTTGACTAGTGTAAACTTTTCCACACTATGCACGGCCTAAACAAGACAACAAATAAGAGCTTGTCTAAAGCAGATTCTCTAGCATGATTCACTAGATTGTAACTCAACAAAAGAAATGACATAGCAAAAAGGTAATCAAGGCATCTCCTTCTGCCAAAAAAAGAAGAAGAATAACTTCCTAACTTCTCGTTTTTTCACATCTCGAGGACCAAGCAGACAACCGAGACAAGTCCAATTCCATTTTATCACTCAGACAAGTGGTTGGTCTCGTAAGACTGCCATCTTCACAAAGAAAGAAAGCAAAGATACATTACACAACGACACCAACAATCATACGAGGAGCGTCAGTAACCAGGTAAGCAGTAGAGAGCGGCTGGATACTAAGATAAAACAAAACAGCTAGGAAACCAAATTAACATCTGATATGACAGCTAGAAACTAGAAACATTTCCAAATAACAATGCATTATCTCAGGATCGCAGAACGAAGATGACAAAAAGAAGATCATGTAGCAGAGAATCTCTAACTCTAACACGCCTACAGAAAAAAGCCTTAAACTCAAGGTTATCTAAACCTTTCCCACAGGTAAACCCAAGGAAGAAGAACAAGTACTCAGTTCCTAGAGTTTTGAGTTCTAAACAAGTGCAATACGAAAAGAGTTCACTCATATATATCTCGAAAAATTAGTGTTTGGATCCTAGTCAAATCTAACGAAGAGAAAGCTCTCTATGAGTGTGAAACATATGAAAAGTCAAGTCCCTTTCCTCTTATTCAACAATAGAATCATAACGAGTAAACTATATTTCAACTTCAACGATAGTTCAACAATGTTTCAATCGAAACCAAGCATCAAATTCAACGATCAACACAGACTATATATATATATAGAGAGAGAGAGAGAGAGAGAAAGAGGGAACGTAAACCTGAGGAGCAAATAAGAAAGGAGAAGGAGATTGAGTGGGGCTTCCGGGAGGAGAACTACTCATAGAGTCTGAAGAAGGACGTCGTTGACGACTGTTGACGGAAGGATCGCCGCCGTTAGATCTCGCCGAAGATGATGTGGCATCTGCGTCGACGACGCCAGAGACGGCGTCTTCTTCTTTGCCGTTGGCATTTCCCATCTGAAACCCAAATCAAAGGAGCAGGGCAGAGAGAGAAGCAGACGTGAAGAAAAATGGAAGGAGGACGAAGAGGAGGAGTTAATTAAAGAACCCTGGATTAGGGTTTAATTACGAGGAATGCCATTTTAAGGGCTATTGTGAGAGATATCATTAAAATCCGTACTAAACGAGTTACGTGGCGTCCAAAAAGTAGATGATTATCCACTTATTTTGTTTTATTTTCTTTTTACTAATTTCTCATATATCATGTTTGCAATCATTGCATATGAGTTTTTATCCACTGTAAATTTAGGAATGATTTATACAAAATATGGCTAATAGCTAAATTATGTGGGTTACATTATCAAACTTTTTTTATAGTAACAAGGCAGATTCATATACTGTATTCTGTCTAGCTAGAGCTACTATATACAAAAAAATATGTGTGTATTTTGGCCTCACTAGTAAACAACACATGCAAGGTTGAAAACATCATTGTTTTATATGTGCATTAACAACATTATTATTGTGTTGTTCAATAAAACAACAACATTATTGTTTGTGTGTGATACTTGATATACTCTGTGCAGTGAAAAATGTTTTCAAGTAGGCTAGATTTGGATTTGGTGGTAATCACGGTACAACACATTGTGGTCAAACTTGAAACCCCAAATAAGAACATTAAACTTTTTTCGAAAGTGAAACACAAAAACAATATTCTCACGGATTTCTTGCTCAATTTAAGTCCCAGCTCCCAGAGATGACCAATCTCTGTGACATGATTATTTTATTGAAAAGAACGTTGAACGCATAAGCATTATTAAAGACATATTTATTGGAGGTTTTTAGTATGAGTTCTTAATTTTTTTAAGAGATATTTCTTAATTTTTAACTAAGAAAATCTAAAAATCGTCTTTTAAATAAGAAACCTAAGAACCGTCTCTTAATTAAATTTTTTTTTATAAAAAAAATTAAAAAAAAAAATCAAATTAAGTTAAAGACTCCAAGAGACCGAAAATAAACATGGTCTAAAAGCCTACAATGTAAGCCTCGTACGTTTTTTTCAAAAGTATTTCTCTCTACAATACAATGGAGATTGGTGCTGACAATAAAATATATTTCTCTTTTTATTCTATTTTTAAGACACTTTTCATTTTGCGGTCTCGCATTGCTTTTCAGCCACATTCAAATTGTAAGACTTCTTCCTTTATTGATAAAAAAAAGACTTCTTCTTTTGATTTCTAGCTAGATACGATAAAGAAATCTTAAGCAGCTAAAGTAAATGGTTGAGGGAAGAAGACAGTAATACTTCTTCATTAGCTTCATCTTTTAAACCAAGTTTTTGATTCAACCTCAAATCTTCTTCTTCAAACAACTCTAATATCATTGGTGTTTTTTTACATCTTGGAAAAACTTGATTTCACACACATGTTTCACCAAAATATTGTTCATTGCCAACTTCAATATCTAAACCCTCATCATTGTTTTCTTGATTACTTTTACTATCGAGGTCATTTCAATTTTCGTCAAATTCAAAATCAAATGAATTGCATTCGAACTTTCCCATGGCATCACATGCTTTTCTGATTTGCAACATTTTCAACATTTTCTACTTAAAAAAGACATCCATAAGCTCTATTTGTTTTTTTGCTAACCAAACCAAAATATAAAATGAATCAAACACGACTTTTTCATTTTTTTTTCTCAACAATTTTCATATATTAAGTGTGATAATATGAGAAAATAAGCAGTATTGTTCTTGCTTTTTGCCCCCAAAAGTCACCATATAAACTAGAATTACAAATAAGTGAAATCAAACTAAAATTTTCAAAACAGCTCATAAAAGCACTAAAATAGTCATTCTAAGTGAGAAATGACTAATCTATCAAATTTCATGTATGAGAAAATAAATAGTATCATACTTGCCCCCCCCCCCCAAAAAAAACACTATATAAACTAGAATTACAAATAATTAAGATCAAATTAAAATTCTAAAAAACATCTTTTAAAATTACTAAAATAGTCTAATTCTAAATGGAAATGGCAAATCTACCAAATTTCAAACATCTTTTGAGTTTCTGACCTTGATCAATCCAAGAAATATGTATCTAGCATGTCGAGAGTTAGGAGAACAGTGGAACATGCAGAACTTTCATGGCATCTCTTGATGTTGAGGATATTTTCTTTTAATATGAATTTTACGACTATAGTTTTTTTGGGCTAAGGACAAGAGTCGGTTGTTTAATCCCCTCTCCGCAGTTGATGTTGAGGATCTTTCATACAATAATTACAAATAAAAATGATTGAAAAAATTACAGATCAAATTATTTTCTTTGATTTTATTTACACTCTAGTTTATATCCATTTATTTTATTTTTCTAAAATATAAGATATATATGTTAGATAAAAATTTACAAGAATTTTGTTCTATAGTGTACACATAGGTCGATTTATTCCTCTCAAAGGATATAATCTGGCTCAACCTTCAATCATTAGTGTGAATGCAAATCAAATTGTATAACTAAAAAGTTGAGTGCTTTTCATATTTGTTTCAAGGGTTTATTTGCCAAATAATAAATAATGGGTAATTAGATTTTTAGTGAGAGGTTAGAGAAAGACATGAGGAGAGATGAGGTTTTTTTGGTTTGATAGTGAATTTGGATTTTTTTTAATGTATATAGAAACAAATTTTTCATTATTTTGTTCAATAAACAATTAAAACTCAAGTATACAATAAAGTTTTTTGTCATCAAACAAGCAATAATTTTCATGTCCAGCAAAAAAATAAATTCTAGATATACAAATTTTGGGCTTTAAATATAAAATTAAATTTGTCTCGCTCTCATAAAAAGAACAATTAAATTGCATGTCTACAAAAAGATAGGAAAAAAAGAATATATCTAAACTATTAAAACAGGAGTACAATTTGAACTTACCCCAGACTTTTCCTAAATAATTACAATCTCCTGCCACTAGCCAAAACACAGTCGTTTTTAATGAATTACAATCAGAAATTTTAAATCGAGCGATCCACGACCATGTCTTCTCCAAATAGCAACTCCGGTGATTCCTGAAGGCTTTCCGAGGTGGCTCCTGGCCTTGCCGTCGTAGACTCACTGCGGCCGTGCTCACCTAGCCACCGTGGTTGTTCCTCCATGGCCTCCAATCTCCATCTCTGCCGCTTGCTGCATGATGCGTATGAATCCACGACCTCTCTCCATTCCGTGTTTTCTTCTCCGTCGTGGGCTTCGTCGTCATGGCCGCCGGCATCGTCAAGCTCCAGATCCAGCCAAGAAAAAGCTCGATCCATTCTAATGGCTGGCTTTTCCCTATTTTCACTTTATGTCCCTCATATTTTTGATTATTTTCAAATCGACCAAAGGTTTTGTAAATTGAGAAACATCTTTTGGAATCAACCTCGAATGTTTCAATTGTTTTATCTAGACCCAGCGAATATTTCGATTTTGCAACCTTGATACCTGAAATTTCTGTTATTTTCACGTTTGCCACAATACTTCTAAATTTATAGGAATAACCCACGAATCTACCCCAAACTTTTCAAAAATGCATATTAACCCTGTTATATGCAATTATGCATGTGAATGCAATATATACACTTAATATGCAATCTAAATAATTAAAAAGAGACTAAATTAGATGTTAAAAGTCATTAAAACACTATATATCACGTACATTCATACATGTGTTTGTTTTTGATTTATAGTACATAACTTTATAAGAAATCATAAAAATTAATTGCTTATAATTTGTTGGTTGCTCATATTGTGGTTATATACTAAACTAATTAAAATAATAAATTAATCAGATATGTTATATAACATATCCGTCAATTATTAATTTTTAATTACATTAACTATTTTGATGTATTTATTTATAATTATTGGTATCATTGGTATCATTTTTTAATTAGTTATAATTATTGGTATCAATTGTATCATTTTTAATTATTGGTATTATTTTTTTTACGTTCATTAAAATATATTTTCATAAATACCATTTTTTTAGTTGACAAATTTTTTTAAAATTAATTAGAATCTTAAATTTTACATTCCTAAACCCTACCCCATCCCTCAACTCTAAATCTTAAGTTTTAAATTAATTAACCCACATAAGTGTGATTTTCCTCTTACAAAATAAAGGTAAAAGTGATTAAGGTAAACATGAAAAATGGTACTAGAAATGTGGTATTTTTGACAATTTCCCAAAGACATTTGCAATTAGTATTTATTTTCAATCCATAATAGTTTTGCTTTAAGAGAAATGTATATTGTGGTTATTTAGATAATCATATTAATTTAGAAGATTTATAAATAAATATAATAAATTGATGATTTAAATACAATAAAAAGTTATGTGTAGTCACGTTATACAAAACAAATATGTGTATTATAAATGTTATATATCTATAGTATTAAATATATATATATATATTCATTTTATTTAAAAAATTACATCCGCGCGGACGCGCGGGTCAAGTCTAGTATTAATTAAAAAAGAAGAAGGTAGAACTAGGGTTTTTGTTAAGCGTTCATCGCTTACACTTAAAACCGCCACCAAAAAACACACACATACACACGCGCACTTCCTTCTCTTCCACACTCTCAATCACATTGCGTCTTCTCCTCCCAATCCTGCGATCCTTTCTCTGCTTTTGATCCAATCGAATTCAGTTTTCCTTTGGATTTGCTGATAATGGCGGAGACTGAGGGATCATCGGCCGATGATCGAGAAGTGATCGGCGCTTGTGAGACTAAGTCTCCGTGGAAAACAACGGCTTCTCCTACCGAGACCGTCGACGCTCCGGTAATGGGTGCTCACTCGTGGCCTGCTCTCGCTGACGCGCAGCAGCCGCGTCCTAAGAATGTCCCGGCGGCGGCTCCGCCGTCTAAAACCGTTCCGACCTCAATCCCAGCTCCGGCTCAGGTTAGTCAATAACTTAAAGTGTTTCCATTACTGCTGATTGTGTTTACTGAGTGTTAGTGGTGCGTTGAATTGGTAGGATTGCGTGAATTGTTTAGTTGGAGATACGCTACTGCTTAGCTTTGATTCTTGATCGAATTAGGGTTTATCGAATTTGATGCATGATGGTTTTATCGAATTTGATTCATGTGATTTATCTTTACTTGCAATGAAAGGTTTATAACTCTCTTTAGCATTAGATTTGTAGCATATAATTTGCTCCTGATAAGTTTCTTGTTTGATGTTTAGGCTGTAGCTGGTCAAGGGAAATCTAAGGGTGGTGGAAAGGGCAATACTGCGCACAAGAATCCATCTGGCCGTCATTCAAGACCAGGCTCGAAGAGCAACCAAGGTGGTCCTCCTCCTCCTCCTTACCTGGTGCACGGTGTACCTTATCATCCACATCCTTTTCCACATATGCTGCCTCCGCCGCATGCTGCTGGTCCAGATTATCCATATGGTCCTTATCCTCCGTACCCGGTTCCTGGAGCTCCTATTGCAGAAGCTGGCAATGAGAAGAAAGCTCACGCTTCCCCTCTTCCGCCTGTTTTGCCAGCTCCTCAAGGAGACCACCCTGGGCAGCCTTGGCAGCATCAGAGGGGATTTGACCCCAGGAACATGCCACGTGGCGCTGGACCGAGGAATTTCATGAGACCTCCGTATATGGGACAGGCTCCTGGGTTCATGGTTGGTCCAGGTCCAGGTTTTCCCGGTAAGATATTGATTCTTTGGCAAGGTGTTCTAAAAGGGATCGGCTGATAGCGGCTGTTAGAATTTAATTGTATTACTCGTGATTTAACATGGTTTCTCGTTTTTTTTCTTCTTGATCTGACGTAGAGCCTGTATATTATTTGCCGGTCCCACCCCCGGGAGCTGTAAGAGGTTATCCTCCACGTTTTGGTCCATACCCTGTTAACCAGGGTCCTCCAGTACTGTCTCCAGAAAAACGCGACTTAAGGGATAGAATCGTAAAACAAATAGAATACTATTTCAGGCAAGTTTTGCTTCTACATCAAGTCATATATATGTTTTTATGCTTTTAAAACTATGTTCAGATGACTCCTTTGCCGTGGCTCTGTGAATTCCTTGGAGTATTTCCTTACGTTGAGTCCATCTTTGCTAGTTAATAGAATGGCATGCTGTGCTCATCATGTGTATTTATTCCTTTTTTCAGTGATGAAAACCTTCAGAATGATGAGTTCCTCATTTCCTTGATGGATGAACAAGGATTGGTTCCCATAAAAATTATAGCTGACTTCAAAAGGGTAATACTCGTAACATGAGCTTGGCTTGCTTTCTTTTGCACTAGTCTATTTTTCATCTGCGTTTTACCCTAATGTGCTGCTTTTAATTTATTTGTTTTTACTCTTGAATTACAGGTTAAGATGATGACCAAAGATGTACAGTTTATAGCCTATGCGTTGGGATATTCTACCTCTGTTGAAGTGCTGGTAAGACTACCATAGCCACCTTGCTTCTTTTATCTCACTTATCTGTTTGATCATAACATGAAATTCTGGTACTTTTATAGGGTGAGAAGATACGCAGGCGAGACGAGTGGTCTAAGTGGGTTCCTGAATCTAAAAGGTCAGCCTCTGAGGAAAAAAATGGAGACAATGACGGAGGTTCCCCAGAGAGTACAACAAGCAGAGATAACTCTGAAAAACAGTCAAAGGATACTTCAATGCCTACTGCGTGCTCTTCAGAGGTAGAGGCTTGTTTCCTTTAATTAGAGAGATTCTGTAAAACTGCCAAATTTTGTTCCAGTTTATAGCTTTTCTGTGCTAGGTACATGGAGCTCAGTCATCAACAACCAACGTTTATGGAAGTGATATCCTGAAATCTTCATCAAGTGAACAAAGAAATATGGAGGACTTGTCAAGCGATTTCTCAAACACTTTCTTGCTTGATGAGGAAATAGATCAGGAGCATAAAAGCCCTAGAAAGAGTGGACTTTCTATGTGCAAAAGGTAGTGCACGAGTTGATTACTCTTGATATTGGTTTCATCCCTCTTTTTTCAATATTCCCTTTTGGATATGAACCTGAAACTGCATATAAAGTATTGGAGTATGTGTTTTAAATAGGCCTCTCTTTAAATGCCATGGCGCATGGCGCAATGAGGCGCAGCCTAGAACGCCTTAGTTTCTAAGGTGTGGTGCGATCCACAAAGTCCTCGCCTAGGTGCGCTGTAGACCACATGGCGAGGCTTGTTTCCTTTTTCATGAGACTTTGACTAACTCTTTTCACCAACTCATCGAAACCCTAACAAATTCTTCTAGTCTAACATATAAAAACTAACTTAGAATCACCAATACTCATCTAATTATATTTTCTAAGTTCTCACTTTGCGTTGCGACTACTTAGGATCATTTTACGTACTAACTTCCTCTTCATCCCTCTGAGAAAAGAAAATGTTGCGAAACACATGCCCAAAAGCTGACCTCGATTCACATGTTAACTGACCTCTCTTTTGTCGGTACATCGTCAGACACGCGGCATGGCACATAGCTCACAGCTTTTCGCTTAAGAGCGCCATTTAAAACACAGATTGGAGTTGATGCTTTGGTTTATTTGAATTTCTGTAGAATTGAGGATGAAGATGATGATATTGCTGTTGATGATCATGATATTCAGAAACTTGTAATTGTTACCCAGGTACTACATGTAACTTGTCGTGAATTTACTTAAACTCTTTGTTGGTGTAGTTAAGTATTCATATTCCGTTGTATGCTGGACAGAATAGTGGGAGAAGTGATGGCACTGGAATCAGTGGTACGAAAGCAAAAAACATCCCTAAGGAGCTTGCCTCCACTATAAACGATGGTCTTTACTACTTTGAGCAGGTTAGATTTTTTTTGACAGAATGATATGATTTTACCTTTTGTGGAGTCTGATATCTAAACGCAACGTGGTGAAACAGGAACTGAAAAAGAATCGACCTGGTCGTAAGAAGAACAATTCTCATTTAGATAGCAGAGATGGAAAAGTGAAAGGGGGAGGACTGAACACTAAACTAGGCGAAAATTCTGCAGCAAATAATGGAGGTGAAGAGCATAGTAATAGGAAGAAGCAAAGTAAGGGAACCCACAAACAGCATATGGCCCATGCACGGAGGTTCTTCTCCGGCAACACGAGGAATCATGGGGCTGTATCTGAAAGTCCACCTAGTAGCTCCATTGGATTTTTCTATGGTTCTACACCACCAGACAGTCATGGGTCAGTATCCTAGCAATTTCATGATATTCCCAACTTATCTTTATTTTTTGATTTCTCATGTTTTTAGTAATTTTGTTTGTCCGACGTTTAACAGCCACAGGCTTTCAAAATTGAGTTCGTCACCACAGCACTCTCTTTCTGGCAGCAGTCCACCTGTGGGATCTTTACCAAAATCATTTCCACCCTTTCAACATCCGAGCCACCAACTGCTTGAAGAGAATGGGTTTAAGCAAGAGAAGTGAGTGTATTTATTTGTTATACAACATTACAACCTGAGTTTATTGTATGGAGCATTCCTTTAGTTAGGATAAGTTTGTATCTTGATTAGTTCTTTTGTCACGCCGTTTTTCTAATTCTACCCATAGGTACTTGAAGTATCGCAAGCGGTGCTTAAACGAAAGAAAGAAGCTGGGCAGCGGATGCAGTGAGGTAAATTCTATGTCAACCTCCTTTCGATGATCTTTGACTCCCTATGATTAGATATCCTAAACCTTTTGTCTGGAAATGTGTATGAATCCTGGATGTTCTGTCTTCAGGAAATGAATCATTTGTACCGATTCTGGTCGTATTTCCTCAGAGAAACGTTTGTTCCGTCTATGTACGAAGATTTCCAGAAGTTTGCTCTTGAGGATGCAGCTGCCAATTACAACTATGGGTTGGAGTGTCTCTTTAGGTTTTATAGGTAATATCTGCATCTTTGAATTGAATCCGTTCTCTGTCTATTTCACTGCGGATAAGATCTCTAGTTTAATCTCAATCTCATCAATATAGCTCAACATTATGTCTACAGCTATGGTCTGGAGAAGCAATTCGATGAGGACCTTTACAAGGACTTTGAGCAGCTAACGCTTGACTTCTACCACAAGGGAAACCTATATGGCTTGGAGAAATATTGGTAAGGGCTTCCCTTCTCTGAGATAAATATAATGGCGTTCTTGGTGAAGTCTCTAGATATTATTTACTCGTTTTAGTTTAAGGAAAACGTTTGGTCGATTCTTGGTGAAGTCTTTTAAAGACAGAAAGTTCTCTGTTGTGCAGGGCGTTCCACCATTACCGAGGCCAAAAAGAACCGATAGAAAAGCACCCTGAGCTAGAGAAGTTATTGAAGGAAGAATACCGTAGCTTAGACGATTTCCGAGCAAAGGATCCAGTCACCAGCCAAAAAGCAAACAAGTCTCACTGATGACTTGAAGAGACAGAAGAGCAGAGACATATCATAGGCGGCTGCTTACCACTAAGCAAATGATCCTTAAAACTTGACCTAAAATTTTTGTGCATCTCTTCTTCTGGGGGAAGAGATCGACCAAATGAAGCCATCACTATGAGTTTTCAAGGATATTTTTCCTTGTTGGTGTTTTCTTTTCTGAGATTTTTCTTTTTTTCTTAAAACATAGTTTGGGTGTGCAGGATCTCTGCAAGACAGACAAACAGAACTTTGACTGATGAGGCGTGCGCTGCACTGAGTTTCCCCCCCCCCCCCCACCAAAAAGTTGTAATCTTTTTTCTTTTCTTTTTGTACATATCGGGATTTCATTTTCTAGTTACCGAAATTTTGAAGAAAAAAAACAAAACAAGAGAGGTGATTTTAGTGTCTGTAGAAACAATAAGAGATGCTTGTTTTACTTGAGATTACTAGTACATTTTTTGTTGGTCTTTTGTAAATTTTGTCTTCTTGTAGTTTATTTTTATGTTGTTACTGCATTATCTTTTCTGTTGACTATTAACTCTTAAACTTAAAACCAAATGAAAAAGATGACTTACTAAGCTAATATGGTTAGTTATTTAAGACTGGTTATATATATATACGTTTAGTAAATTGCTAATCATCACGAAAATTGCTCAAACGTATAATATGAATGTAGAGTAATAATGTTTTATAATGAACAATGTAACCCAGTGATACTTTGGGCCACTTCACTCCAACGTTACTAGTTTTAAACACTGCAGTAAACAGTTGGGTTAGGGCAGAATAATTTTCAACCTTCCACTAAATTTTAAACAGTAAAATCGAGGGAACAACACTAATAAAGTCTTGAAACACCGATTTGATTAAAGCATAGATGATAAAACATTAACACCAACAAGGCCCAGCAAAACAATCACAAGGAACATAAAGATTAAAAAGAGTATCACATATAACAGAGTCAACGAAATAAACAGGAGGCATCGACCAAAGAAGAGTGAGTCTTAATGAGCATTTAAAGTTTTGTTTGTCCATCATAAGCGAAGAAAACATTAAAAGCGGTGGAGAGGATGTTTCCTTCAGCAGAAGAACATGGAGCTTGCAACATCCGAGTTCAACATCGGCATGGGTGGCACAGGGACTTCTCCAGATGTCGTGATCCCGGCATGGATCGATGATGTCTCAGACAAAGACATGTCTTCAAACTTCATCATAGTTCCCATCTGTGTAGCCGCCAAATGAGCATAACAAATAGGTGCAACTGCAAAAAGAACCAAAACAAAACTTGAGATTATTGCACGTAGTGAAAGCAGCAAAGTCAGTAGTAATCCACCATATGTTAAGGACAAAAGGATAGTCACAACATCATGCCAAAGATCTGAACTATCAGTAGTAGCAATGTTGAAAAGATATAAGAATTTACCGACTGAGATGGCAGTGGTGCTCCTCTGGTAACTACAATTATCAAAGCAGACAAGTTTAGTAGACATCACTGGCACCATAAACAGACAAAGAGCTAAGAAGTGATGTAATGCTTACACATAAGATAGAGAATGCACAAGTTCCTGGAGGTCATCTGTTGAAAATCCAATCTCATCATAGAGCACATGGTAATGCGTTGGCCTTGTAGTTCCCTAAAACAAAGTTTTATACCATTCATAACGGATTCGAGCAGAAGACTTTCACCACAACGCTTTTGGAAGAAGCTATTTACTTACAATCATTCCAGCATGGGCACAGAGATAAAAGTCATTGTTGCGAGGGTGACAGATCTTACTGTCAATTATTGTCCCTGCAAGTCAACATGTTTCAACTCATTTTAAACTACAATGACCAAAAGAAAAATCATGCTTAAGTCAAATGTGTTTTTACCAGGAGGAACATTGTCATGGCCTCTAGCCTGGAACAACTTGGTGTGGTGGTGCTTTTGTGCAATGATCACCGTGAACTTTGGTTCCCAATCTTCTTCAACAAACTTGCATGCCTAACAATGTAACCCCCAAGAAGAATAAACCAAGTCCATAAACGTCCAACAACATATACTAAGTAAACAACCATTAATCCATACCTGCATCATCTGATCCAATTCAGTGTTAAGAACTCGCTTGAACTGAGACTCACTCACACCATCCCTACATGTAAACATTAATAACCAAAGAGTTAATAAAAATGTATTTATACTACTTTCACATGATACTTAATAAGTATACCTGAAAATGATAATGTGCTCAGGTCTCCTCTTCCCCGAGCTTGAGTAAAACTCCAACAAGAGCTCCCTGAATAACGCGTAAAACAGGATGAATATGACAAAGCTTTGTCATAAGCTATGAATATAACACAACAGTAGTCCAAGAAGTTAACCATAAAATGCCTTCATCTACTTGTTTTCCCTTTTCGTTGGTGACAGGCTTGAAGAGATTATCAATCATGTCCATTTTCCTCGACTGTGTGCGGACACATGCCCTATACTTTGAGATCAGTGGCCATTCTCTAGATCCCAAAACCTATGGTTTCAAAACACACAAACATAGACAAGACTTTAAGACTTAACTCTCTCTATATATGGATGACATCATAAGAAAAGAAACTCAATGTTACAGCAGCAACTGATGGCACGTCAGACATAGGGGAACCATGAGATACATCCATCCCAACAATGAAGGTAGGAACTTGTGTTACTAAAGGCATCATTGCTGGTGTGTGCTCCCTAGCTAACAGTGAGTTCAGTCCACCAAGCTGTGCATAAACGAAATAGAGTTTGTAAGGTCCTTTTATAATCAAATCTTGATATTCTAAGTGACTGAAACATCACCTTGGCGTTTATCTTGAGGAGAACATTGGTGAGATAATGATCGTTTATCTTGGAGGTAGAAGCAATACACTGAGTCACAATTCCATGTTCAACAAGATTCTTCTTCTTCCATGGACCTAGAAAATTCAGAGACATGTTTCACATTTACATTCATTAGTTCAAAACAACAAGAAGAGACATATTCAAGAACACAGTTACCATAAACAAGAGAGTTTTTCTTTTCTGCAAGAATGCAAAGAAGGAATATAGGTTTCTTTTCTCCTAGTTCAGATTGCATCTGCTCAAACATCTGATCCACTCTGGTATTAGCTGATTCTTCCTTGAACCGAGGATTTTCTTGAAAGACAACTGGGTATGGAGGTTCTACATTCTGTAAGAGAAGCAAAGTGAAGGGAAGGGTTATAAGGAGTAAGTGCATATGATTGAGTTTCTATATAAGGAAAGTTAATGATTCATATGGAAAGCTTACGATTCCTTTCGTCCTTCCACATCTAATCAAGTCAGAGATAAGAGTATCTGTATCACATCGAGCAGAGAAGTTCACAACAGCCCATCTAGTAACCGTGGCTGCCTCAACAAGTTTCTGCAAAAAGAATACAGTTAGTATCATAGCTTGAAGTGTTAATCAGAAAAGATATATAATCAATGCACCTTATCATTGAAGTTCCAACGCCCATTGCGAGGTTGAAACTCCACTCCATTGCCCACTCTCAGCTGTTTGAAACCAAACATTTAACCTTCAAGATTCAAAAAGGTAATGATGTATCAAGAGAAGCAATGTAAGACATACTCTTGGTGCTGGTAAAATGCGACCCTCCACTTGAGTGAAGTTAGAGCCAATGCTGACACCAGTTTCTTGCAACACAATGTCACCATTATAGTTGCTCTTGTTCAGACCCTTCAAGATGAATAACATAAAACCAAATTAGAGAGAAAGTACTTAAAGTCTCAAGGATAATATAAAGAAGAAGACTTACATAGGTTAGTGAAGCCATTCTTTGAGGAGGCCTCTGCCTTGACTTGTCTACCAGAGAAGCCCTCTGAAAACCACTAAGCGATTTTGTGTAACGCTGTAGACTCACAAGTTCACAGTGCTGAAAAATAGAAAAACCAAAGCATAATAAGGCTGGTTGGTGCATGAAAATTTCATGAATACAAAAGAAGAAAACAACAATGCACTAAAGTTACCTCAATGGGGATGTAAGTTGGGCGGTTTAGCTTACCAACATTGATGCAAGGAAAGGCACCTGAATACCTCAGTTTGAGACCTCGAAACTCGGTGAAGTACTTGTACACTGTAGTCTGAACCTCCTCAACTTCCCCCTTCTCGTTTTTAGAACTCCTAGTAAACCTACATCAAATCAAAGAGAGATATGTTAGAAAAAACCCTACTCAAAGAGATGTTAACATGTAATAAGAAAAACACCAAATCACTACATACATTTGATCTTGACAGCGCTCTTCACTTAGTCCAATTATCTTGTATTCTCTATTTGAGGGGAGAACCTTAACTCTAAGATTCTTGAGAGCACGTCTAGCCTGATGAGAGAAAATCAGATAAGTACTTACCAAAGATAGTAAAACATAAGTTAAATGCTACAGGAATAAGATGGTATACCTTATTCCAGTCAAGATACTTTGGCTCTTTCACATTCTGATTTGCAAGAAGGAAGTCAATAACAGGACCTGGTCGTACTACCATTGTAGTTGAAGTGTCTATAGAAAAAAACAAGTGTTAATTAATAGCCAAAATGTTACAAAGAAGAGTCTAATACACATTAAGTTTTAAAAAACCGAATTACCGATGTTCAAGGATAAGCCTCTCTGAGTAGTTCTGAAGCTTGTGTGGAACCCTCTGACACCAACTACACCTCCACCAATGTGTAAGAAGTTCTGAGCATCGTTGTGAAAAAATGATTGGCGGACAAGTAGGCAACCTCTGCAGAGAAAAGTTAGAACATGGATCAAAAGACCAAACAGAGAATGAATGTTTTCTGAAAAGACATTCCATAAATCAACTTACTGCCTAGCTGCATTCTGACGCAAAATGACATCCAACACTCTTGTAGCAACTTGAATATTATCTGTTTCCTTCCCTTGAATAGCACTTGCAAGGGCCTGCATAGGGATCATTGCAGCATATCTTATGTCAACCATGAACTTCTTGGATTGATTTGGCCGCCTTGATCTTTTCCTGTCTGCGTCATTTGTTTCATTGGGACTAGCATTTCCAGTGTTGTTTCTGCTAGAAGGTGTGTTATCAAGAACGACCAAGAATTCCATTTGGTAGCTAGGAAGATCACCAATGGTGAACAAAGTCTTCTCGCCATCATAAGCAAAGTATTTGTATCCTAAATCTCTTTGATAGGTTTCTTGAACCTTTTCAAGAATCTTCCTATAAATACCTTTAGCCTCCATTGGACTCCCATCTTCATATGTAATAGCAACCTGTATCCAAAGATCATACCAAGAAAGTGCTTAAAAGAAATGAACATTTATGAGCAGGAAAAAAACAGTGATAACAAATAGAATACTAGAGGGAACATGTACATACACTGTATTGAGTGAAGTGGCCATTTGCGTTGTTGAAGTTGACTCTGAAGTGATTGGTAAAAAGAGGTGTCCTCACTCCTCTGGACCCGATGCCACGACGAGCCATTGGAAGAAGTGTGGTCTTTTTGATAGGCTCCAGTTCAGGTACAAGGTTTGTTGGAAATGGAACTAAAGGTGGGAGAGGTGGTAGCCCTTTTGCTTCATGAGAACCCATATCTGCAGGAAAAAAGTCAGAAGGTCAGAAGAAATGGAAGAACCAAAGTACAATTGTCTATGGTAATGGTAAAGCATGAACACAACATGTAGTCTTGAAATTTTATGTTTCAGGTTCTCGGGACTAGAAATAAAAGTGTCATTTGGGTATCTACAAATTTTGGTTTTGGTTTGGTTTGAATTTATTTATGATTTTTGTGGGTTCGGTTCAGATTCGGGTATTGTGTAAAAAATTAAAACAAAATCAAATATATCTTGAAATTCTCAAAAAATAGTTTTGAATTTTGTATTAACAAATACCTAAAATTAATTTAAGATTGGTTTGGTTTGGATATTTGACTGGAGAACCGGTAGATATTTCGACCGGTAGATATTTCGAGTATTCCATTGTTTGAGTATTTTGATTATTTTAGATGTTTATTTTGGCTATTTTTGAATAAATTTTGAACATTTTTTGAGATATTTTAAATAACTCTCAGTGTTTTGGATATTATGAATATTTTTGCGTATTACAATTAAAAATAATTAATATATTTAAGCATATATATTATTAGGTATCTGAAATATTTTGGTTATGATATAATTATATTCTAATTTTTAGAAATTAAAGTTTAAGATACATTCTGATTTTACTAGTTTGGTTTGATACAATTTTTTTTGGATCAATTCGGTTTGCTTCTTCGGATCTAGATATTTTACCTAACCTAACAATACATATCATCTTTAATACAAAGCAGTTTGTTTTGACAAGATTTATCAGAAATTTCAATTCGTTAAAAACTAAATTTCTTTTCAAAAATTAAAATAAATTCTCTTTCTTCACTTGAAAATTGATGTTATAATTTATCTGTATATTAATAAATCTAAATACATACTTTTCTTTATTGAATTTTATTATTATTTTAATCTATTTTGCTTTCCAATAAAGTTATACTACTCATATTTTTATTTTAAATTTGTATTTTACTTTTAAAACAAAATGTATTAATTAAAGTCAATAACATCAATTTTCAAATACAACAACAAAAATAAAACATCAATTTTGTATAAAGAGGGAATGACTTATCTTGTAACAATTGAAAAAATCACGCCAGCAATAATCTATTTATGCATGGAATCATACTAAGTCGTTGGCATGCATTAAACGATTTAAAGGGAGAAAAGTATACCTGCTTCACTGAGATTAAGAGAGGAAATGACAACGAAGAAGGCCTAGAGCAACGGAGGGAGAGAGAGGTGCTTGAGGAGACGAAAGGTTTGATAGGTGGCGTGGTGGCGTGGTGCACTAGAGTCTCGCGCTTTTTACCCTATAGACGCAGACTCAAATAGAAGAAAATCATTTGTTCTTAGTCAAAAAAATCATGTGTTTCCTCTTTTGGATTTCCTTTTTTTTTTGCCACATGTATTACTATTTTATTTATCATTTTCGATTCATGGTCCTATCGTTATCCGTCTCGTTTAAGTCAGGTAAATAAGTGATTTCAAAACTTTCTGTTTGCATTTAATTTCTATCTTCGTTTGTACGGATCTTTTTACTTAAAACAAGCAACAAATGTTTACTATAAATTTTAAAACCATTATAAACTTTTAACTTGTATATTTATGTTTTATAATATTTGTGTGAAGTCGCTTTCTAAAAATGTAAAATCAAATCTATTCTATTAAATCTTAAAAGATCAGATAAGTAAATCGTTTTCATTTAATCTCTATCATTAGTGTTTATACAAAAAAAATTATTAAGAAAATGCAGCAAAATTTATTTCCTTAAATTTCAAAACTATTACAATTTGTAAATTGTAATTTTTTTATAATATTTGTGTGTAGTCACTTTACGAAAAATGCATAATGAAATATTTTCAGTGTAAATCTTAAAAGTTCAAGTATATATGTCGGTTAAAATTTAATCCATGTAAATCTCAAAAGCTGAGATAATTAAGTTATTTGCATTTAATTTTTATCTTTAATGTTTGTACAGACTCTTTTATTAGAAATACGTTAAGAGAGTTTTTTTTATGAATTTTAAAACTAAAAAAATTTGCAATATTTATTTGTTTTTCTATAATATTCATAGAAAATAACATTCCAAAAATGCATAATATTTTTTTCATTTAAATCTCAAAGACCTAGATAATTTATATATATAAACATATTTATTAAAAATATATCTTTTTAATATTCTTTTATCGTCTGGTTTTATTAATAAGGTTTTTGTCAACATATAAGGTCAAAAAGATATATTGTAAGATATTAACTAGTAAGCAGTACAACTATTCCCGATGAACTAAAACGAAAAAAATCAAGAAATTGTTGAAAAATAAATTTAAATAAAGGACACAAACATGAACAAAACATGAACAAAGATAAAACATCTATTTTATTAATATAAAAATATTACATTGGACTATATATTTAATTATGTGTAATATTATACTAATAATGTAATGAATAAAAGATAATAAATATATTAAGGATAGCTATGTAAAACAGCATCGTACATACTATTAATGTTTCTAAACAATATAATAATTGAACTTGTAAACAAATAATTTAAAACATTTGGTCTCACCTTTTTACTTTTTATTAATACTTATAAAAAATTGGTTGATAGAATAAAAAATGATCAAAACACTTAAATGATTTATAAAAAATATTTTTGCAAGTTTAAAGACTAATATTTTTCATTTAATATGAAGTAAAATAGTTTATAAATTAGTCTAATTTGTATTTTCACATTATACGAAACAATTCACTTAAACAAAAAAGTTTCATATCAAACTACATAATTAAAATTTTTAAATCAATAACTTAACGTTAAATAAATTTTATAATAAAATTATATATATATGATATTAAAAATAAAATACATAAATTTATAAAAATTCACTACAACTTTATAGTACAAGTTGAAAATATTTGTTTATATTTAAGATAAATATGAGACAATAAAATTATATAATGCTAATATATATATATATATATATATCACAACATTTTTATTTTTTATTAAATTAGACTTTATTAAAAAATATTTACTCAATTTCATGAACTGAATTAAAATTACCCATTTACCATTACCAATAGGTTCTGACCACATCAACAAACTAAAGAGTAAATATTTTTTGGGCCTCTTAAATGAGCTTATAAATGACGTCATCGATCGTGTCGTTTCCCATTTCCCGCCATCTCTCTCCCACTCGCCGTCGTCTCTTTCCGCCCCCAAATTAAAACCCTAAGCTCCCAGAAACCCCTAGGGTTCACTCGATTCTAAATCCAGAAACTTGTTGCTAAGGTGAAATTGAGGATGACATCGCTAAGCTGGAAGCACCACACGCTAATTCAAGCTTTGATTTCGCGAGGCCCTCTCAAGGAGAAAGAGTTTCAATCCATCTTCACCGCCGTCACCGGCAAAAACCCAGGTTAGTCCTCTCCTCTATGACTTTTTGTGGGTTTTTCTCCGGAAGTACATTCGTAGAATCAAAATCTCTACTTTACGGCAATGATTGAATCCAATTCGATCAGCTGCAATGATTGAAAGGAACTGTTTTTTTTTTTGTTAATTGAATATTATAGTGATGAAAAAGTTTCTTCCTTTATTTTGTTGTTGCAGGAGCAGCTGCTAAGAAGATATTTGATAAGTACCTTCTTGAGATTAACAAAGAGCTCTCATATGTTCACTTTGAGCTGAGGGCTTGTAGAGATCAGTATGATGGTCAAGTTTGTTACGGTGTTGTTAACACTGTCTCTGATGATCAATCCAAACTCGGGACTAAATATTCTGTTCCGCAGATTGCCTTCTTTAAAGGCATTGTGAGTTGCATTTGGACTTTAGTTTCTAGTTCAACAAATGTCTTTGTCATCTTTGTAATGGATTTTGCTCTCAGCTTATTGCAAAGTTTTGAGTCTCTTAAGTCATTCTCTTTTCTTACTAAATTTGCAGTGAGGTGATTTTGTGTTGTGTGTAGAGTGAATAGCTGTGCTACTTGTTCTTGGAATTGATGACTTTTTTTAACTTTTGGCAGATTGAAGCTATTGCACAGGATGAAGCTGCTCAAGGTTGCATATCGGGCTTTGATGCCCTCAATATCCGATTGGAGAATCAGGTCAATCATCGTAGTCCCTGACTCCTGTATACATCTAGTGACAAAAGGAACCATTTAATGACTTCAAAACTGCTACTATCTTACAGAGTCTCTTGAAAGTATTTGCGTCTCTGAGATTTAGTCTGAAACACTTGTAGGCTTGTTGATCAAATACCAATCATTCTGAGCTATATTCTTCTTGTGTGATATAAAGTGTTTCATCTCCGTTTGTAATCGTTTAATCATTATGAAATATGAATCTCAAATTTCTCAGACATTTATCTTCTATATGTTTGGTAAAAGCAATTATTTGGGGATCTATCTGTATTACCAATTTTTTTTACCATTGCTAGTCATTTGGCTGTACTATATAGTTTTAGTCTCTTTGTTACGGTTGACAGATCTTGTGTTGATATCTCAGTTACCAAATGAAGCCAGCAGCAGTCAACAGCAGCAAGTCCCACCTGCATTCAAGAACTTCTCAATGTCGCAAAAGGACAAAACTCTCGAGGAACTTGTAAGGGACAAATGGCTGTGCCGCACAGGAGAGGGTAACGTTGGACTTGGTATAAGATCTCTTCTTGACCTGCGCAGTTGGTTCAGGAACAATGATGTTCCCTCCTGTGAGGTTTGCAATGAAGCTGGAGTTAAGGTCTGCATTCTTAATAAAAATTATAGGATTCACATTGTGATATTACATTTTTGCTGCTGCTCTCATATCTTGATTGTTTGTTTTCTTACACTTGTTTACAGGCGGATTTGTGTCCAAATGAAGGTTGTACAGTTCGGATACACAAGTACTGCCTCAAAAACTTGTTATCTCAAAGGGTACACCCACAGCTTCTTTAGAGTTTCACCCAGTCTCCACGCATCTGAGTTTGACATCATTAGTATTTAACTTTCTGATAACATAAAATTTGCAGGATGATAAAGTTTGCTCTGGCTGCGGGAAGCCATGGCCTTTGGGTAAAATTACAAAAGAAGAAGCTGTTGAAGCAGCAGTGGATGATGAGGAGGAAAACGAGACTCAAGCCACAGCTTTAAGATCCAAGAAAAGAAAACAAAGGAGCCAAAGAGACTCATCTGAAAACGTTTCTTCTCAAGCTTCTTTAGCCTCTAGCAGTGGTAACATTAGGAGAAGAGCAACTCGTAGCACTGCACACTTGAGTTAGAAAAGAAAGAAACTTTACAGAACTCCGGTTTGAGGGCTTAGATGTATATTTTATGCCTGTTTCTATGTCCAAACATCACTGGAAATTTGGTTTTGTCTAATGTTTGGAATATGGATGGCGTAAATCACTTTGGTTCTGAGCCTACAATATATTTATATTGAAGCTCCGAGGATTCGTTTTTAATTGCAGTTACATAGTATCCAGATGGATAACATGTCCTTGCTGCATTTCCAACAGATGTATGATATCTTATTCACTTCAATGCATTACTTCTGAATTATGATTAGTTTTATATATTTGAGGTTCAATAGAGAGATCAAAAATGTGGTTCAATGATAAGAAAAAAGCAAGAAACATAACTACAAGCTAGAAAAGAAATCAAGAAAACCCATGAAGCTTATCTTCACTCAATCCAAGGCATGGACAAGTCTTCCTCTTGATTCTGTTGATGGTTCCCCAGACCAAACCGGTGGTCAGAGAAATAGTCATTGTTACCTCCTCTTTCTGCTGCTATTGGTCTGTAGAGATTGTTGGATTGAGTAAAATGGTCTGGAATGCTCTGAACTTGATGCTGCTGCTGCTGCTGCAACTGCATTCCCACTTGACTCTCTGGTTCGTTTCCATACAAACTCCGGTAATCCGCATAAGGAACCCCTAAACCGGAAGGCATACCAAAGGGTTTAGTGGGTTGTTGGTAAAAGGGTGTGGATTTATAAGGACAATTCACTTGGTGATTCTCTCTTAAGACCCTGTCATTGAATCCCATATGCGGTTGGCTATAAGGACAAGGACTGTTTGCACAAGTTAGGTTCGTTGTTGGCTGAAGTGACATCCCTAGCTCCCCTTCAAACCTCCTTTTGTCATTAGCATTACTGAAGTTGTTGCCAAATCCAGGAAACTGCTGATTGAGACGATGATGAGATCCACCACTTCCTTCAACATCATAATCTGCAGGTTCAGGGAATAGAGACTCCATCTCACCACCAGGTCCAGCAACAAGAGAGTTGTTTCCTTCTGAGAAGGTTAAAGGCTGCTGACCCTGACCAGCAATGGCCTTCTCTCGGTTAAGAGCAGCAGTCCATAAAGAGCCTTCTCTTGGAGACATCTTCTCCTGCAAACTTCTAGACCGTTCCACCAGCTTCGGTATGTGGTCAATGTATGTAGCCATGTGTCTGATCACACCAATCAACACACCAACTTTCCACATCTTCTTGAGATCATGAGGCTTCTTGTAAGGAGGAGGAAGTCCTCTACAATCCTCAGGTAAAGACAGATCAGCCCACCAATCTTCTTTCCCTGTTGGCCACCAAGGCGGCGACACGCGTTTCTCCAACGGGTATCGCCTCTGAGGAGGCTTACAGTTAGGCATCAAAGCCGATAAAAGAGCTCCAAGAGTTGTATCTTGAAGCTCAAGTAACGTATGAGCAGTACACTCTCCTCCCTCAGAACCAAAACCGTTTCCATCAGTAAAGAGATTAATCTCCCTTTGATGCTTCAATATAGCAACTGGTCCGTTCCTATCAAACCTCACTTTATCTTTCCACCATCCACGTAAGTTATCAGAAGACCCTGTTGCAGTTTGCCCGTTCTCAAAGACAATCCCGTAAACAAAACCTTGAGCTTTATTACGCTCCATTGCCTTAGACATGTACTTTAAGATCCCATCTTTTGCCTGATACATCATTCTCTTGCTCGAATAATTATCAGTAGGCTGGTTCAACAATCTCCTTCCTGACTCGTTCTTGGACATCTCCTTGAGCTGCTTTAAACGCTGCTTGTCTTTCCAGATCTTCTTCTCAAGCTCCTCAATCTTCATTTCATGTTCAGTCTGGTCGTCACACATCGAAGAAGAAGACACATCTCCCCCGGGAAAACGAGGCACAGGGTTTGATACTGAACCAGGGAACATCCCCATATTGGTGTTATACATTTTTTAGAGGAGAAAAGATGATCTCACCCTACAAAACAATATGACGTCAGCATTGTTTCACTTCAGGAATAAAAGTTACATAATCCATCAAAAAAATATATACACAATCCATCAAATAAAGCCATATAACATGGAGATTCATATGAATTCAAAGATCGAGGGATCCAATATCAATTAGCTATTATGATACTTTTTGATAGATTCTTGAAGTGAGTAACGTGTCATGAGGTTCCAAGCAGACAAACAATACGTAAAGACATAATGAAAAGAAAAACACCATGGGAAGAAAAGAAAAGTCGAAGGAAGAACATAAGTTACCTTGGAATCTCTTGAGACCTTTTTGTTGTTGCTTCAAAACAAAGAAGCCACTTGACCACCAGAGACAGAGAGAGAGAGAGAGAGAGAAACAGACAATATATATATAGATGTGTATCTCTATAAATAATGAGCATTAATTAAGACTATGAATGGGTGCTATGGAACCTTAAGAATCATGATAAGTGGGACAAACCTTGTTTGATGGATATTGTAACTTTTCAATATCTTCTTTGAGTTTCATTCCATTTTTAATTTAGATTTGGTTTTAACTTAAATTAGATTTTTCCAATAGAAAAAATTACAAGTCCATAAAATGATAATCTCCACCAAAACTTACTGTACTAAGTTTAGATAATTTTATCTCAATTTTACAAAATAATCAATTAGTAAATGAAAGATATATCATTTTCAAGGCGAAAATAGTTAACGGTTTTATCATTATTAATTTATTGATGTTTAACTGGCACTTTATGTGAATAAATATAGTAGTGTTTTGAAATTAAATTGCAACAACTTTACGCGGGGAAAAATTAAAATAATATTTTATAAATATGAAAATGTATTTTAAAATTTATGTAATAAATGTTGATATTGTCTTAAACTGCAAAAACTAAATGATTTATCACTGCAAAATTTCAGTGTCTTTAATATTTTTAAGAATATATGTATTTTTTAGAATATCAGTTATATATAATATGTAAAAAAATAATTGTAGACTAAGTAAATATAGCAGCTAACAAAATTATTTTAATTGATTGTTATGTCCAAACTTTTGTTGATGAGATTTTTGCTTCATAAGTGTTAGTTTAATAGACAAAATCATATAAGAATCCTATTCACCAAACAATGAGTAAACTGTTGTACAATTAAGGATATGCCATGTTCATTTTGCATTTTGGAAAATAAAATTTGGCAGCAGTAACTAAATTTAATACTCATTATTAACATTTGAGAATTTCTGTAAATGAACTGGAGTTTATGGTCAGATTTCAATTCTATTAAAAAATTCTAAATTGACAGCTTGATTTCTTTCTAAACATGTAAAAGCATATAATACAGAAAAGGTAAAAGATCAACTATATATTTATATAATTTTATTTAACTTTATTTTATTTTTTTTGAAAATAAAATTGATGACAAGTGATGATATCTAGAAGTGTCGATTTCTCATTGGAAGATATAATTTCTGTATAAAGTAGTTAATAAATTATGAAAGGTTGACCACCCTCAGTTATTGATGATATATGATATAATCATATACACATCACATATTCCTTCTTTTCATTTTAAGTGGCGTTTTAGAAATTTATTTTATTTCATTTTAAGTGATGTTTTTGAAGTTTCTACGTAAAAAAGAAAATGAAATTTAATGTTCATGACTACTGGTATTTTATAGTATGATTTTTATCGGTTGAGTTAGCTGTAATTATTGTTGTTTTTATGTAAACGAGAAAGACCGGATGAAAATTTGTAATTGCTTAATCGTTATACAAAAAACTTTAAAACAATTTGTTTCTATACAAAGGGAGTATTACTTGTCTAACTGTCAAAGTGCTAGATTAGATGGGAGCCGCTAATAAAACAGGTAATAATTTTATTTATTTAATGTAATTTAATGTTCATGACTATTGGTATTCTACAATATGATTTTTATTGGTTTCATTAGCTGTAATTATTGTTGTTTTTATGTAAAAGAGAAATACTAGATAAAAATTCGTAATAGCTTAACCGATATGAAAAAAAAATTAAAACCATTTATTTCTATAAAAAGGGAATACTATTGTTTGTCTAACGGTCAAAGTGCTAGATTAGAGAGAGCGGTTAATGAAACATGTAATAATTTCATTTATTTAATGTAATTTAATGTTCATGACTATTGGTATTCCACAATATGATTTTTATTGGTTGAGTTAGCTGTAATAATTGTTGTTTTTAAGTAAACGAGAAAGACTGGATAAGAAATTCGTAATTGCTTCATCGATATGCAAAAAATTTTAAAACCATTTATTTCTATACAAAGAAAGTACTACTATTTTGTCTAACGGTCAAAGTGCTAGATTAGAGAGAAACAATAATGAAATAGGTAATAATTTTATTTATTTAATGTTCATGACTATTGATATTCTAGAATATGAATTTTATTGGTTAAATTAGTTGTAATTATTGATGTTTTTATATAAACGAGAAATATTGAAGAAAAATTCGTAATTCTTTAATCGATATGCAAAAAGCTTTAAAATTATTTATTTCTATACAAAGGGAGTACTGCTATGTATAAAAGTCAAAGTGCTAGATTAGAGAGAGAGTAGATAATGAAATAGGTAATAATTTTATTTATTTAATGTATTTTAATGTTTATGACTATTGATATTCTACAGTATGATTTTTATTGGTTGAGTTAGCTGTAATAATTGTTGTTTTTATGTAAACGAGAAAGATTGGATAAAAAATCGTAATTGCTTAATCGATATGCAAAATTTTTTAAAACCATTTATTTTTATAGAGTACTATTATTTGTTTAACAGTCAAAGTGCTAGATTACAGAGAGCCGGTAATGAAATATGTAAAAATCTTATTTATTTAATTCAATTTAGTGTTCATGACTATTGATATTCTACAATATGATTTTTATTGGTTAAAATAGCTATAATTATTGTTATCTTTATGTAAACGAGAAAGATTGAATAGAAATTTGTAATTTTTTAATCGCTATGCAAAAATCGTTAAAATCATTTATTTCTATACAAAGAGAATACTATTATTTGTATAACAGTCAAAAGTGCTAGATTAGAGAGAGTCGGTAATGAAACAAGTAATAATTTCATTTATTTAATGGTTATCCTTTAGAGATGTCAACTAATTATCTATATATCATTATCATATTATATTCAAAAGTTCAAATGGAATACTGTATACAGTACAATAATAAACTATACGGCATGACCTTATTTCAAATCAAAGAAAAACAATACCAGCATGATGTTATTAAACTTTTTTTGATCTTGTAACATAATAATATAATGTTTTATTTAGAGAAAATGTGAGAGGTGCAATGTATAGAACCAGTAGGCAAAGTACACCAGTGCCACGGAAGCACGTTTCCATCGCCAGGCAGTGATTCTATAAACTGTCTGAAACGTGTTTCCCGGGATTTTCCTGTCGGCTACTCTCACAACTATTGGAACCCTCGTCGTCTTTTTCTTCTTCTCTTACAATTATTTATGTACATTAACTAAAGTAGTAAAGTTTATTACTAGAGTATTGTGACTTATGCAACTATCTATCGTACACCTTAACCAACTAACGACCACTCGTTAATTGTTTTATAACCTCCTTGCTTTGGGCTTACATGCCTTGAAGTAAAATGTTTTGCAGTTTGTTGGAAATGGCCTAAAATGGTTCGAGTCTTGGCCACAACGGATTTAACATCCCTTCCGTTGGGTTCAGGATCCTTTCGGGGGATAGTCGGACCTCTAAATAAGCTTCGGACACCTGAGTTAAAAAAAAAAAAAAAAAAAAAAAAAAAAAAAACTGTGGCTGTTACTCAGCCGACGGTTGTCAATGTGTAGAAACTAGAAGCAAGTCAGTGAACTGTATGCCGCCATAGCCTCAATAACCGAACCAGACCGGTTAATTGGATCATTGAAAGGTCGAACTACGTATTCAACCGAACCAACAAAAAAAACTAACCCCAACCAAAGTGAACATCTTTTACTTCTGTTATGTAAAAAGGCTGACACTGAGGACCCAAGCCGAGTAGTGTTTACTTACTTAGGCCCAATATACTTGAAAAGTTCCAAAGTTTTTTTTGTGGAATTCAGTAATCAAACATATTACATCTTACTAACTGAAAGTTTAAGAATGTTAATGACAATCAATAGCATTACAATAACCGACTAGCCAATTAATACCGATAACTAGACATGAACAAATCTTCGGTTTCAACACGGTACAGACACCCAAAACAAAACCAGCTCAAATGCCACCCAATACATTGATTACAACCTAGAGAAGACTGTTCCGGTTTATATTGGCTAAACCACCTCCTCAATCTGGTTTAGTCTCAACAATAGCTATACCAATAACAAGCACACACCCGACGGTACACAAACAAACCAAAAAAAGCTTACTCAAATGCCGCCACGCCACAATACAAACTACAGATTGCAAAAAAAAAAAAAAAAACTAAGGGTTGTTCCGGTTCATAAGGAATTTTTCGGTTAAACCGCAACCCAACGCCTCATCAGGTATCTTACCAATCCGGTTTAATCCCTCAGCGAAAACCACACCCATACCCATATGCAAATGCGGTTCAATATGGCAATGAAAAAACCAAACCCCAGGATTATCCGTTACAAATCTTAACGCCGTCCATCCATACGGAAACAACGCCACCGTATTCCGTAACGGAGGATTCTTCAGATTATACCCCTTCTCATCTACCCCCGGACGGAACTTCCCTTCCCCGTAACCCAAAACCCAAAAATCATGCCCGTGGAGATGCCACGGATGTATCTCGCTAGCGTTTGCGTCCAATGCGTTTGCGTTTTGAAGAATCACGTCGACGGTTACGTTAAACGGAAAAGCATAGATTCCGTTTCCTCTCGTAGTGTTACGGTTTCGCGGCGGGTTCATGATGTCGTAATCCATCGGGAAAGTCATCGGCGGCGGCTTCCGATCGAATCCTCGTCTCAGCTTATACTTAACAGATCCGAGATACGGCGTCGCCGGAACCACCAGGGAGACGTTGTTGAGAGCCCATTTCGTCGCGCCGTCGATCATGTTCTGCGTGTTGAGGAGGAACAACCGTTTTTTGAATTTCCTCGGCGGCGGTGGCGATCCCATCGCGGAGAGGATCTTCTTCGAGAAGTTTTTGCTCCGGTCGAAGTCGTTCCATCGCGGAGTCTCCGGCGGCGGAGATGAAGGTGGTTGTGGAGAAGGGGCGGTTAGGTAGTGTAAGACGGTGAGTGCTGGAGGTGTTTTTGGTTTCCGGCCGCGGACGCCGACGGAGATCCAGTAGTTTTGGGAAGGGTCTTGATCGGTGGTGAGGAGGACGGAGTAGGTCTCGCCGGAATATATATCGATGTCAGTGGTGGTGAACGGTGTAATGTAGTTGCCGTCGGCTTCTACCACCACTAGCTTGTGTCCCTGCACGTGTGAGGAATTAACACTCGTGTGATGATCAAAAACGTGTTCTTCTAATTAGAGTTAGGCCTTGTAATTAGGCCCATATAATGTAAAACGATAAATTAAAAAAAATATCCGTCCGTTCCATCTTTATAATTATAAAGTGATATTTAGACATTTTTCACATATATTAATCAATGATTGGAAGTACTTGGGTTTTCTCTCCACTTCTAGAGAGAAGTTTCTCTCTACAAGCTTTACCCTCTTAACAACAACAATATCTTTTAGAGGGTTAGAGCTTGATTAGAGGTGATAGTGGGAAGAATCGTCGTTTTCACTCTCCGGTTTCGGTTTCATCCGACTGGATTTCGGTTCCGGAGTTCTCGTCATCTCCTCCGACGAAGAACGGCTGGCCTTTGTCTCTGGCGTCGCACCTTCTCCTTCGGTGGTCGGCCGGCTTATATCTCCGGGAAGCGGTGGCTTATTTAACACCAATTTTTGCCGGTTCTTTTCAAAGTGTTTCTGTTTTTCTTTGATCTACAAATCTGGGCTTCAGCTTCCTCTCTGCCTCTCGATCTTCTTTCACAGTGAAGTTGAAAATCTATTGTAGGTGTTTGTTTTTTCTTAGTCAATTTGTAGATCCACCAGATCTGACTTCACGGTTTGAGCCTTCGTATAGGCTGTTCTGGTTGAACGGTCTCGGGTTTGTCGCCGTCGACGGTGGTCTGTAGTGTCGCTTTGCTGGTTCAGGACGCGTGTTCATTGGTCGCCGGGTGACCGGACACGTGGTGGGGTGAGTCGAGTTTTCTTTTTCAATGGGTTTCTCCTTTGGGCTTATGACCCAAGATCGTTTTGTACATTGGCCCATTTGGCTTGTTGGGCTTTTGTTTTATGTATGTTTCGGGCTTTGTCCCAGTAATAAAATTCTAGACGAAATAAAAAAAATCAATGATTGGAATATATTAATATTTTCATTAATTACATATATTTAGTCAATAGTTTTTTTGAAATAAATAAATTTATTTATTATATTATTTATAGTTAATATGTAAACAAAATTAAGTATAAATTACATTAAATTGTAAATTTTTTTTTATACAACACTTTTAGAAAATAGAGAGAGTATATTTTTTTGGAAAAAAATTGATGTTTCAAAACATAAGATGTTTTGTTACTTTTCAGATATTTTAATTTTAATTGATCAATAATGTTTTATTATATTATTTATAGTTAGTTATCTTGTTTTAAATTTATTTTAGTAATAATATTATTTTAAAAGTTATGTTTCTTAATTTTGTATTTTATGCAAATGATTTTATATTATAGAACGGAGGAAATATATTTCAAAATTTAATACGAATTTGCTTTATAAATTACAAAATTATGAACCTCATGCAAACTTGAAAAAATTAAAATAAAGTGTATCTGTAAAAAGAAAAGGTAGAATGACAGCTTTTGTCAGTTTAGCAAAAGCTGAATGGAACACGAGTTGGGTCTGAATCTAAAAGTCAATCAATCTACTGACACTAGTAGCATCTTATTATATTATTTTATTATTATTATATTTGTGGTCTACAATGTTACACCATGCAGGCATGCACCGTGGGTCTAGGAACCGAAGAAAAAATTTAAAGTAGCCTGGTACTTCATAAGAATGAGGGATGTTCTACCATTCTCTCTTTAATACTTTTGTCAAATATTTTTTGAAAAAATATGTAGTATGTTCTTTTGTACTTCATAAATAATGAGGGTTGTGCTACCATTCCCTCTTTAATATTTTTGTCAAATATTTTTTGAAAAATATGTAGTATGTTCGTTTGTTTTTAAGAGAAATTTTTAATGGAAAAGAGAGAAATAAAATAAATCAAAAACCTGAACAGCAAAGTTGAGGGAGGCAAGACCGGTGGTGCTGGCGAGTCTGATTCGGTAAGTCTTGTTAGGCTCCACGTGTAGTCTCTGTGGTGCGCACTCATCTCCTTTCTTAAACTTGCACATAGGTAACGATGTGTTGCTGAATTGCGCCGCCAATGAACAATTAAATTGTCCTCTCCCATTGATCAATATGCTCTTCAATTTTGTTTCCAAAAACAAGAATATAAACATTATAGTATTAAAAAAGGAAATAACCAATAAAAAGTATAATTTCACTTTTGACTATGAAACATATAATTCCCTCTCTCTTTTTTTAGTGGCCACACTCAAGATACGTAAAATGAGTATTCAGATATCACATTATAAAAGTAATTCTCTTTAGAAAAAATAAATCAAGAAAAGCAAATATTATTGCTCGTCCCCTATTTAATAATTCTAAAGTCAAATCTCCACTATTAAAAAGAAAGAATATGGACCTACGTTTTTTCTTTTAAATTCAGAAAATTAAGTTAAAAGTTAAAAACGTTTATTAGTAAATGAAAAACAATACTAGTAGTAGTAAAGAAATAAAGCAACCTGAGCTTCACCGATCCAGCGCATAGGTTTGGAAGAAAGACCAAGTTCTTGGGAGAGAATACTCTCATGCCACCAATCACTTAGTAAGAGATTAAACTCCCCATCGTATCTCAGTGGCTCTCTCTTCCCTTTGGCCGCGTCGATGATCAACGATCCATATAGCCCGGCTGATCTCTGCATGCCGTAATGCCCATGGTAGAAGTGTGTTCCCGGCTGCACCATATCATTTTCCCCAAAATAAAATTATACTCTTTATTCTTTTTATTTATATTTTCTTGAAATTAAAAAAAAAGTTACCTTATCAACAGTGAATTTGTAGGTAAAAGTCTCGCCCGGGGTAATGGCACACTGAGTAACTCCAGCTGCTCCATCAGCCCATGGACTTCCCAACTGTTTCCCAAAACTCAATTAATTATTCAATCATCAACTTTTATGTATTATCTTAATCTAGTTCAAGTTTTGTTTTCTATGGATGTAGGATTTTGCATGCACAAGAAATTGACTAGTGTCATAAGCTATAATTAAATCAATTTAAAACCAAAATGAAAATCTCTTAGGGAAAATGTACAAAACTTAATTAGTAACTGCTATGATAATTTTAAGCAATAAAATGGGAGTCCAAAGAAGAAACCAACATCCGAAGGAAGAGTCGTAAATGTAGTGATATTATAGGGAAGAGACGGAGTCATGCATGGCATGCGCTTCTAAACCATTATTTCGGCAACTTTATTCTTTATCATCTAACGACAAACCAGTGTAAACAATTATTTGATGCTAGTATGAAAAAAACAAACAGAAGAAAATTTAAGATCTTAACTGAGTTTATACGGTGAGTGATGATCACATAAGGACATTTACATTCCACTCCATATTTTACTTCAATTTTTTTATTTTTCTTTTGTTTGTTACTCTATTTTCTACTACATTTTAGAGTAAAATATGAAGTGGAGATACAGATGCTCTAAGTGACATTTTCATTCCGTTTCTTTTAAAAATTTTGAAAATGAAATATAGAAAGCAATTCATGACCCTTCTTTTTCACCTAAATTATGTTTGTAAATAAGTTAAAAACTTTAAAGATCAATCTAGGTTTTGGCTTATAATCTCCTAGTTATTATTCAGAAAATTTAGGTAGAGAACCTGACGAATCCCATGCCAATGAATAACAAGGCCTTCAGTGGCTAGTTTGTTGGTGAGATGGACGACGATGGTGTCTCCGGCGAGGGCGTGTATGGTGGGGCCTGGAAACTGGCCGTTCACGGCCATGACCATGCCTTCTATGCAGTCGGGAAACCCGAACTTGTACTCAACCTCCCAATGATACTCTCTCACGGCGGCAGACGCCGTGTGGGCCAAGATGGCCACCACCACTATCCACCACACACCCATTAATGGCTTATGTATGTGAATGATGATGTATGCTGATCATAGATGTATATATATAGTGGGAAATGAAAATGAGAGAGGGGGAGAGATAGTGGGCAGCAAACCCCATTCTGATTAATTGGGGGTTTTTAGTCAAAAAGTATATTCAATTTTTCTTTACTTTTGGATATTTTAGTTTGGGCACAAGATTTATGGACGTAATTATTATCGTGTAAACAATCAAATATCACAAGAAGATTCGGAATAGTAGGTGATCTCATGATACATGTTTTTAGGGGTGACCGGTTGAATTTGTCTTTGAGGATTAGATCATGTTCACAATCTTTATAACGCCAAAAGGAGACTCACCGCTCACCATTTGGTAGGCTTTGAACATGTAGTGTCAGCAAAGTTGATCAAAACCACATAAACAAAAAAAAGTTAATTATCACATAAAAAGCCTTTTATTATAGGTAAACATCAAAATTAAATCTCCGTCTGTCTTGGGTATATATATATATATATATATATATATATATATATATATATATATATATATATATATATATATATATTGTTGGGTATATATTTGTCTTTAAACAATTAAAGTTAGAATTCCCCTTATATTATTTTCTTGCCAACATAACTGATCGTATCAAATCAAAACTTTTAGATTTTGTACAGTACTTTACATCCATGCATGTGTATACTTGTCGACTCCATTCTGGATGGTCTGGAAGTAATGGTTGCCACTACGAATCTCTAATCTGGATGGTTCATTCCAAATTGGGACACCACAACGATTATACTAAACACTTTAGATCATCTTTAAGACACTCCTGTAATATTGTTCTTTTTTTTCCGTGTATTAGTGTTACTTTTGGCGACCTATAATAATCTTAATTGGATGGAAAGTTTGCATGCGCATAAAGAGCTAATAATAGTATTTGTGAAGATATCATTTCGGATGAATAAAGTGTGATTTTTTGTTTCTCGCCAATTCTGATTGTATTAAGCAGAGAAGGAACCCCATCAAGACCGCATACATGATACATCTAACTCAAACACATTACAGTTTACAAACCCTGAAAACTTGTGTCTCAAGAGCTATAAGTACACATCCAGTGGCGGAGCTAAACAACCCTTTGATAGGGTTCATAATTAATTTATCAAATCATGGGGGTCAAAAAGAGATAATTTAACTAGCTTATCACATGTTACAAAAAAAAATTCTGTTTATCACAACAAGAACATTGGATATTAGCCTAAAAGTTTAATTTAATATATTTTATAGGGGTAAATTGACCACCTGCCTACAATGTGACTTTGCTATTAGAGCATGATTAACGTAGAAACCTTCAAAGTTTCTTAATTTTTTTTTTTTTTCGGTTTTGTCAGTTTTAAAAAAAAAAAAAAAAATTGGACCAATCGCGGGTCGCCACGTGGCAGTGGGACCCGCGAACAGTCCTAAAACCCCATGAAAACCGATCCTTGTTTCATCACTTTAGAGCAGGATTAACGCGGGTTTCCAAAGGGTTTTTAGAGCTGTGGACCCCACGTTTTTTTAAAAACCGATACCAAAAGTTACGAGACAAGGATCGATTTAGTGGAGTTTCTGTTACTGTTTTGCGGGCCCCACGACACGTGGCGGCCCGCAATTGGTTCCCATTTCTCTAAAAAAAAAAAAAAAAAAAAAAAAGTTAAAACCCCAAAAAAGGTTTCAAGCGATAATCATGGCCTTAGAGATCGATTTCTCTCTCTGTGGCCCCCACCCATCCTAAAAACCCTCTAAAAACCCTCCAACCACCCCCGATAATCCTGGCCTTATCCACATCACGATGATCTAGTGATTTCTACTAGTTGAAAAATCATCATGTTGGTATAAGCAATAAATTGATTTACTAAAATTGTTATTTTTTTTGAATGGGTATGTGACGTGAATCTTTAATTCTCACATAGAATAACTAAATTTATTATTTATTTATAGATACGTTTTTAAAAGATTAGTTGGTTGAATCTTATCTTATCTCGCCAAACTAAATCTTTTGTCGGTGGTATATACTTATCATTGACCAAATACCCTTACGAAAAGTATATACCAGCAACAAAAAATTTAGCTTGGTCTTATGAATTGGTCTCTTTACGACTGATGTCTTATTTAAATCAGTCCCAACGTTTAACTCGAAACAAAATAATAACAAGTAGCTAATAGTTTCCGTTTGAGTTGATAAATCTTGAATCAAAACTTTTGTAGTTTTGTCTTAAAATAATTTAACAACAATACAAGATAAATACACACACGACACATAAAAAGCATACTACTAGTACTAATCAAAGTATTAAAAACACCGGTTATAGCTCCGGATTTTAATGGTATCCCTGGTTCATGAGCATTTTTCTGGTTAACCCAAAACCGAAAGGCGCTGCTTAACAATGTGGTCTGGATTGTTTAAATAAACAAATAATTATTTATTTTATTCATTTTCCTTCTTTAGATTATTAAACTATTAACAATGAGACAAATGTAGTAATAGTTTTTGAGCTAACAAATAACAACGACCATGATTAACCCTTATAGAGTTTTTAATTTTCTTTTGTGATTTAAAAAATATTAAAAGATGAATCAATCGCCGACTGCCACGTGTCAGTAAGACCTGCAAACAGTTCAAAATTTTTTCAAGAATCGTCTCTTGCAGAAGAGGAAGAAGAGCTTGGTTTTTTTAAAATATGTGGACATCATCCCTTAAAAACCCACTTAAAAGATGGGGTTAATCATGCTTTAAGAGGTAAAACACACACAAACAAATAATAAACATGCTACTAATACTAGTTATAGTAAACACCGGTTATAGCCCCAGCTCTTAATGGTGTCCCCGGTTCATGAGCAGAACCGGGCATAAGATTTTGAGAGTCTTATTTAAAAAAAATTAAAATTAAATTCATATTATTATAGATTTATAAACTTGATTTTATATTAATAGCTATTTATTTTCTAATTTAAAATTTATTAAAATATAGTCATTCAAATTTCATCCAAGTTTTTTAAAGCTTTCTTATAAACAAAATATATTTTTCATTAACCATAAATTTTATTTGACATTTTTACATTGTTTATATATCATAAATATAAAGCATACATAAAATCAAACAACTATTTAAAAACTGGGAACCCCATAAAGAGGTAGCCCCATTCGAATGTTTCAATCCACTCTCCACTGGCATAGCCCTCTTCATGAGAAACTCTTTGGTTGAACCACAACCGAGCACCTCGTCCGGTATATCCATCTTAGCAATCCGGTCCACTCCCTCGGCGAAAACCACACCCATACCCATATGCAAATGCGGTTCAATATGGCAATGAAAAAAACAAACCCCAGGATTGTCCGTTACAAATCTCAACGCCGTCCATCCATACGGAAACAACGCCACCGTATTCCGTAACGGCGGGTTCTTGAGATTATACGTCTTCTCATCTACCCCCGGACGGAACCTCCCTTCCCCGTAACTCAAAACCCAAAAATCATGCCCGTGGAGATGCCACGGATGTATCTCACTGTCTCTCTTGTTCAAAACGTTAGCGTTTTGGAGAATCACGTCCACGACGCGACCAAACTTTAAGTTATAGATACCGTTACCTAACGTGGTGTTGGGATTCACGGGAGGTTTCATTACATCGTAGTCTTGTAAGATCTCTTTCCCTAAAGGTTTTTGATAGTTCAAAGTCTTTAGACCGTATCTAATACTTCCTATGTACGGCGTCTCCGGGACCGATAAGGAGACGTTGTTGATGGCCCATTTTGTGTAATTATCCATGAGGTTCTGTGTGTTGAGGAGGAAGAGCTGCTCGTCTGACTTCTCCGGCGGCGGGGGATATCCTTTCGCGGCGAGGATTTTCTTGGAGAAGGTTTTGCTCCGGTCGTAGTCGTTCCACTTGGGAGTCACTGGCGGGGGATAAGGTGAGGGTTTGGATTCAGGAGCGTTGGTGTAATGTAGCATGGTGAGTGCTTGTGTGGTGTTGGGTTTACGGCCACGTACGCCGACGGAGATCCAGTAGTTTCTTGGAGGTGATGGATTATGGGTTCGGAGGAGAACGGAGTATGTCTCGCCGGAATATATGTCGATGTCGGTGACGGTGAACGGGGTTACGTAGTTGCCGTCTGCTTCAACGACTTGAAGTTGGTGTCCCTTGCATGGGGGCACAATCACAACTATGGATAAATTAAATTTTCTAGTACAAAAGGGATTTTTTTTTGCAAATGTCAAAAATAATTTGTCAGAAATAAAATTATTCTATTCTGTATAATTTCGATTACTTTTAAAAGAATTCTATTTTGATTAGAAAATATAATGAATTTAAACCTCTCAAAATAATGATAACATTCATATGGTTTATGAAAGTTAAATACAAACCAAAATTAAGTTTATGCTTTAATATCCAACTTGGCTATTAGACTTCTTGAAACAAATATCAATACACCTAAACAAAAATATGGTGACAAGTCGACAACCAGTACTAAAAATAGTCGGATAAAGTGTTGAATCATAAACAATATAAATTTTAATTTAATAAAAATATTAATTACTTTAATAAAATGTTTATATCATCCCAATCTTTTTTTTTTTATCCATGAAGTTCTGGACCGAAGTCCATAATTCACCTAAAACAAAACCTAGACCATGAAATATAATCTTTTTATGTTGGACGAGACCTCATCTAATTAATGCCGGTCGATCATGTTACTTCGCTATCCCCCTCCCCCAATGGTTCAGTTTGCAAAGAAAGTATGTTATAAAAATCTATGTATTTTCTAATTTTAAAAGGTTTAAATGAATTAGTAAGAGTGTAACTTACTTCAACCGCTAAATTGAGTGAAGCAAGGGCAGTGGTGCTAGCTACCCGCAGACGATAAACTTTCAAAGGCTCGACCCTCAGAAGTCAGAATCGTAGGTGCACATTCTTTATTATCTTTAAAATTACACTCTTCCAGTCCTCCCTTGGTAAACTTCGCAGCTTGTGAACAATTGAACTGTCCCCTTGTTGAAAATTAAACTTGATTTGGGCTAATTATCTACTAAACATGTTTTAGCCCAAACTTGACCCAAATTCTAGAATGTGTCTAGATTACTCCTCCACCTCCTTATGAGAAATATCTAGATATATTGTTGGAATTATCTAGATAATTAGAATAAAATAATCTAGATATTTAGTAAGAATTCTCTAGATTTAGGAATAAAATATTTGAGATATTTTGTACTTTGGAGGCTATAAATACCTCCACTCTCTTCTCATTTTGTATCATCCAAGTTTTCAAGAATCATCCAAGAAATAAAAAAAGTTTCCTCTTCATAAAATCTCTTCTCTTCAAACACTTAAACACTTTCTCCATTTCTAATAAGTTTCTCATTCCAACACCCCTTCCGTTGATCAACAGACTACGAGGCTCACCGATCCAACGCATAGGCCTCGAAGAAAGATAGACTTCTTGCACGTGACTGGTTTGGTGCCACCAATCACTGAGCAACAGGTTAAACTCTCCATCGTACTGTAGTGTCTCGTTGGGCGATCTCACTATCATCACGTACAGTCCCGACGATCTCTGCATCCCGTAGTGTCCGTGGTAGAAATGTGTCCCCGCCTGCACCATATCAAAAATGTTATCGAGGATCTCTTTTTTGTAGAAGTTATTAAAGGAAGAAAATGTTTCTTTTTTTTTTCTTTTGTGTATACCTTATCAACAATGAAATTGTAAGTGAAAGTCTCGCCAGGATTAATGGGACATTGCGTTACACACGCTGCTCCATCTGCCCATGGAGTCCCAATCTATTTCATAATCACAATTCATTATTTTTTATTACTCCCATTCTTCTCACTTTGATTTATACTACTAATTATAACAATCCGTCTTGAGGAATCAAAGCTGACTCTAGAGAATACTGATCTCAAACCCTCACCTATAAATTATAAGCTTTTTTTTTGGTAGATTTGTTGATGTGCTAACGTTCATCAAACATAAAATCTCAGTCTTTAGCAATTCTCTTACCGGATAAGTTGTTACTAAATAATATGCAGGTTAATGGGTGACAATTTATCATGTAAGAGAATTATTAAAAGATGAGATCTTAGATTCGATGAACGTCAAACGCACTGATAACCTACTTGTGAGGAATTAGGGTCGGTGCTCTGTAAAACCAGCATGAGTCCCACAGAGCAAGTTGTTACACTAACTTTATATATAACTCTTTTGATAAATTAACTAGAGTAACTAAACAACCTGACGTATGCCGTGCCAATGGATGACAACACCTTCGGTGGATAGTTTGTTGGTCACGTGGATGATGACTCTGTCTCCAGCGATAGCATTAATGGTTGGCCCAGGAAACTCACCGTTGATGGCAGTAAGGATTCCTTCTATACAATCCGGCCTCCCTAACTTATACTCAACCTCCCAGTTCAATTCTACAACTCCGGCGGAGGCCGAGTGAACTGCCACCATAACCAACATTAGCCACCACACAAACACCAACATTGTAATTGTTAGTTTTTAGTTGTGTGGCTGGATATATTTTGAAAAAAAAATATATAAAATAAAATGTTTGTTATGTAAGAGGGTTCGTAGTCGTATATATAGAAAAGGGAATGGTTGTTTTAGTTTAAATCTCAAAAATTAACCGAGGAAATCCATGTCAATTTTCTTTAATTATTTTGTTTACTTTGTGGTGGTTACTGATTGAATTTGAAAATTTTATATATTTAAGAAAGACGACAAGATCAATGGACCATTAGTATCTTGGCAGTTTGGTAATGGAAGTAACTAGACTTATGCAATAGGTTTCGGCATGTTCACATTGTTTACTTGGAAGAAACGTGTAGTCTCCAACAATGAAGACCTAGAGGTTGGAATCATTTCTAAATATTAAACTAAGTATTAGTCACGTAGAATTATGAGCGGACGTATACTGGCTATGTGGCCTTCTGTCATGCACAAAAGAATGTAAATCCTTAATTATATATAGTCTATTATGTGATTATTTGTTAATTCAGTCCAGCTATTTGTGTCTATGAAGTTGTTTTTATGTATCTACTTATAATTTTTTCTTTACTGATCATTTACAAATACTATCTTTCAACAAAAAGAAAGAGACTGACAAGTGTCTTGTTCCATGCCCTCATTTAACAAGGCAACAATGAGTAATGCACATATTTTTTTTAATATAAGTTATATTCATCACTTCCTTATACATGTAATGAGTAATGCACATATTTTTTTTTAATATAAGTTATATTCATCACTTCCTTATACATGTAATGAGTAATGCACATATTTTTTTTTAATATAAGTTATATTCATCACTTCCTTATACATGTAATGAGTAGTGCACATAATTTTTTGATATAAGTTATCTTCATCACTTCCCTATACACGTAACCCTCCATTTGTTTTTGTTCGTCAGTTTGCCTCCAAAACAAAATAGAACAGTTGATTATGTAATGTGGTTTTGTTTCCAATTACACAACATTTGAAACATGCATATTAGAAATCATTGGCCACCAAAGGGTTTAACATGACCTATGTGAAACCAAGTTACTGGAGATATAGAGCACGTGTATATAGAAGCCACAAACTCTTCAAGTTGTTATAACAGTAACCCCATGATAGGTTGTCTGTTAGTTACCACAGATGACAGATGCAATGTGTTTTAAGCTTATTAATCATCGCAACTTGAAGCACGGTAGAGTAGGCAATTACAACTGTTTTTTAAGAAGTCACCAGAAAATAATGCTAGTCACTAATAAATCCTTACCGTTACTAACCTCTAGAAGGCACGCACGATCAACACGTGAATGTAGTGTTGTGCAAATGGTGTTTACTATTTATGCATCTGAATCTCTTTTTGGCAACAAATCATAGCTCAATTCATTCATTTTTCTAATGACAAAAAACTTTTATATTTTATTATTTCTCACTCGTAGATTGTAATAATTCATGGTACTTATCAAAAAATAAAAAAATAAAAAAATAATTCATGGATAAATAACATGCATCAAGAGCCTGCAATGTTATACAAAAATTCAGTCGGATTATGTATCTATATGTAACATATTAGACTCTTAGCCTGTACACTTCATGACCACCTACGGAAAATATGCTTATAAAGTTATAAGTCATTGGCCCCAAACAAAATTTGACACAACTGGTTAGTAAACAAGTTATTGGAGATATTTGAGCACGTGTTTTTTTATAAGCCACAGTCTCTCTTTGAGTAGTTATAAACATAACCCCCAAATAGGTGGTCTGTTACTATCAATGCAATTTAGTTAAGCTTAGTCAACATGTGAGAGTATGTATCGTCCGGCTGTTGGAGTGAGACTTTTTTTATCGTTTTAACCATTTGGCCATGAATGCAATGCAAGTGACTCAAATAGGTTTTGGAAATTATAAACAAATAATTTATTTTAAAAATCTGAGAGAGTATGTATTGAAAACGTAAATTGCCATACAAAATGCATCCTCTAAAATTAAACAGTGCGTATTGATTAAGTAATAATCATCTCAAAAAAAATTAGTTGTACTTTGAAATAATTAGTGTGAACATTGACACAACCCTATTTCGAAAAGTATGGACACAACAAAAGTCTATAAACACATTTTCCCTTTGCCATGTGAAATTGTAACTCCTTTTGTCACTCTTATTTTTGAAATTGTGTAGCCATGAGAAATAGTAACTCTTTTTTTGTCACATGTGAACACTGTATTTTTGCAATTTATATGATTTGTCCGCAAACCAGTATTGGGCCTAGATGATGAAACGTGGTCCACTGGTCATGAGTGGTTACAAACCAAAATTCACTTGTGCTGTAATCGAACTGAATGTATAACGAAAATAAAAAATTAAGCACCCAAAATCCATAGTTTGTTATATATGGCAGTTCAAATCATACACACAAGTGTTAATGCAGACAAGGTAAAGAACTTGCTACCAATACAAATGTTACATCTTAGTGTCACACAACAACGAACGTTACAGTACGTCAAAGGCGCATGTATAGATTTTACAATACACACAGATAGACACTAAGTCTTTGGGCGGCCAGTCTCAAATTCAGACAGATGATTACTGATTCCAACTCTTTTTTTTTTGTGTTTCAGCTAGGACATATATATATATATACTTATTACATAGTAGATGTGATATTTGATAAAGTGGTGAAGTGTTCTTCCAAGGTCACCCCCCTCATTTCTTGTTTTTTTGTCATGTTTCAGTTGCAGTTGGTGTCGTAGCTTGCAAGACCGATTAGTTCCGGCCCCTCCAATCTCGAGTTGTTCTCAAAGCTGCAACAATTGTTTTGTGTTATTAGGAACAATATGCTCATATGTAACTTCTTGCAAGTGTAACAGTATCAAGAACCTTGGTCAAGTGGAAGACACAAAGGAACTTACTTCTGCAAAGGAAAGTGTCCAAAAGGCCCTTCTGTTGGGATAGTTCCACACAAATCATTGTTCGATACATCACTGAGGAAAGGATGACAAATCAAGAGCATGGACTCGGTAGGTTTGATAAAAGAGTTCAAAAACTGGTCCTTCAGAGAACAGCAGCAGAGAGTTTTAGCAAACAAGCAAAGAAAGAACTTACACAACTTTAAGGCTTGTGATTTTCGTGAGTTCTCTAGGGATTGGACCACTCAAACGGTTGTCGTTGAGCCGTCTGCAACATTACAAAGTTTCTTAGAGAGGCAGAGAGCATAAGAAGAATCAGGTACTGAATCATATCACATGATGAACACCATAATTTACAGTGTAAAAATAGTGCCTTACTCAGCATATGAATTGCAATACTCGAAAGCAATATAAATGTGTGTACTTACAGAAAGACCAGAGACTTCAATTTTCCTAAAGAAGTAGGAATCTTCCCAGTAAGATTGTTGTTGTAGAGATCCAAGCTGATGAGATTCTTCAGATTTCCAAGTTCAGAAGGTATAGTCCCTTCGATTTTGTTTTTGTACAGCTCCCTGTGTCAATCAATTACAACACAAGTCATAAAGTTAATTCACATTGTGTTACATAATCAATCTCATAGTGGGTGCTTTAGCTGCACTTTATGGTATGTAACTTTTACTTCCACTATCTAATTTCATTACAGCTGGTAGTGGAAATAAAGTTGAAACTTTTAAAAAGAGTGATGACATACAAATACTGTAAATGTTCGAGCTTCCCAAGCTCAGGTGCAAGATGTCCTGAAAGGTTTGAGTTACCCAAATCCCTGCCAAAAAAAAAAAGATAATGATGTAGTATCTTACTATCTTAAAAGAAAGAGACAATATATTACAAGAGCCAGTAAGCATTCTTTTTAGTTTTTAGATACCTAATCAAACAGTTCTGAGAGATAACTAAAATGTAATCAATTACAAGGAATCCAAGAATCTTCTAACAGCGAACGAACTCACCGAGCAGAAAGTAAACAAGGCATTGAGAAAATCATGAGGTTCAAGCAAAAGTTAAACTGCTTAATAGATGGAATAAATAGACTATTGGGGATTCTTTTGAGAATCTTAAAGAATCCAATGACTCGAGAGAGATCTACACTGTGCAACTGCAAAAACAATGGGAACTTTAGATTTCCCCTACACAGTTGAACAAGAAAGAGTTTTTTTTTTTTCCTTCTTCTAAACAGCCCTACTCTGGTTCTGAAGCTGTGAAAAAGAGCATTATCTTAAACAGTTTCATGAATCAAAATAAAGTTATCTCAAGTTATTGAAAGTTGAATCATCACAACAGAAACTAAATCCAAAAACTTGACTTGACAGCAAATAAAGAGATAAACAAAGAAAATAATCAAAAGCAAGTTTCAAACTTTCAATCACATTTGAATTCATGCAAGCTACAATTAATTACTAGGATATTTGTCCTACAGAATGGCCACAAGAAATAGTGTTCGATCTTCTCAATTTTACAATCACTTAGTAAAGAACAAATCAATTGTGGTCAAGTTTTTATCTTAGATCTTCATCAAAATCATCAAGGTATATTGACTTGAGCAAATCCAAAATTAGAAACTAACCCACAAACTCTGTCCTAAAAATAGAGACTTTCTAACAACAGAATCTCCATAGATTCTCGGCGAATCAACTTGTCAGAACAGGAGCTAAGAGACAGAGAGAAAAGAGGATCTTACACACGAGTGACGCGGCTGTCTTGGTTACAGGTGACGTGGAACCAGGTACAAGGGCTAACAAGAGTCGGATCCCAGCTCTGGAGTACATGGTCTGGATCCGATAAGCTTCTGCGAAGAGCGTAAAGAGCATCTCCTTCCGAGTTCGCATCCACCAGGTGAATCAGAGCTAAGGTTAGGGTTAGAGAAGCTGCGAGGAGCTCCCACCGACAGTTTCGGAACGCCATGTGATTGTGAGCTGTCGGAAAGGGAATTGAGTAAAGTTAACTTCTTTCGATCAGAGAAATTTAGGGTTTCGTTATCCCTTTGTCTCTCCTTTGTTAAAGGTTGAAGAAACTGATTTGATTATGCGATTGGTGTTGGGAAAGGACAGAGAGAAGAAAGACTTCTCTACTTCCTGTCTTTTTTTTCCTTTACTTTTAATATTCCTGTCTTTTTATTAGAAAAATATATTTTCTTACAAAGCTTTTTTTTAATCCATGTTACTCCATCATTTTAATTAATTTTATTTTATCATATTTTAATAATTATATATATATTATAATTAAAACGAATTTTAAATAATATTATATTTTTATAAAATAAAATAATTTATTATTATTTTGAAAATAAATATTTAATTATAAAATTAAAATACAAAATTATAATTAAATACAAATCAAGCAAAGATATTTGTATAAATATATATTTTTAAAAAAATTAAGACGTGAGTGTTGTTATTTGTAATTAATTTGATGTTTAATTTATTTTTTTGAAAAAAATAAATAATAATTTATTATACTAATTTTTAAAATAATAAAATATAAGCTAATAAATATTTCTAATAAAATTATATTGGCACGTACTTATAATGTGAAATGTATTTATTAGCATCAGAATTTAATTCTTAATGAATACTGTTGACAAAATAATAATTAGATAAACGCACTAAAACAGTTTGCATTTGAAAAATAACAAAATAGAGAATAGTTTATCTTTTTTTTGTCAAACAGAATAGTTTATTTAAATACATTTTTTTTAAGTGGAACTGTATTCTCCACGATATATGAGAATATGTCGATAATATTAATTACTTTGGTTTAACTTTAATCCATTTTAAATATATAGAGAATATTAATTACGATTTTTAAATAAAAAATTTAGTTACAAAATTTTTAAAGTGATGTTTTGCATGTTGATTTAAGAAGAAGAAGACAAGAAAAAGGAAAGTATTGTAACTTTATTTTTGGGTGTAAAAAGTCTTCTAGTAACTCGTTGAGTTGGTCAAAGTAGTAAAGAGATGTTGCGTTGGTCAAAACTGGAAACTAGTGTTCACGCGGAAACTAAAATAGTGCTTCTTCTTTGTGCGCACACACTATTATTGTGTGATATTCGCTTTTGCGTGTAGTTTGGTACAAACGCTCTATCATCATTCATTCGATGAGTGTTGTGCACTAACGAACAAAAAAGAGACTTGAGTGCAACTTAAGAATTAAGGAAGTCAATGATATTCGATTCTTAAGATGTGAATCTGATCCGACAACACACACTTATTAACACTTAAATGTGGAATAATTACCAATTCCAAATACATAAGTACTTAACACTTAAATGTCGGAATAATCACCAACTCCACTTGTTCATATTTAAATGACTAAAGATATGGTAGAAATTGCCCATTCACAGAGAATCAAAACCAACCTCCTTTCTTTAATACTCACACCACTATGTTGTTTATACATCAGATGATTATTGTATTATAGCATGTCACATATGAAAATGATATACTGCTTACAAAAATCAAATTCACAACTAATGTTTTTTTGTTAACACTGGAGACCATATGAATTCTTCATGTGCAAAAGAGAGCGTTACTACTAGTTATAGACAAACAAGGTGATAAGAACATAATGCTGCTCTACAACAAACAAATGCGACAGGCAAAACAGAGATTTGAAAGCGCGCTCTAGAGAGTAATGATTTTCCTGTGGAGTTGTTGTGCTTCATGGCCATGTTGGTCATGATCATGGAAAAGAAGGGTTAAGACACCAACCAATAGTTTGTCGTATCGCCCCACCCAGTAAAATTTCAGCTGGGTTGCACCATAGAACGATAGAGCTACTAGCGATGTCATCACCAATATGGTGTTGCCCAAATAATATTAGACATAAGTTATTTCCCTTGTAGAATCATTTTAGAACATGATGTTTACTGAAACACAAACTATGTGGGTTCTGATATCCACTCCATACGAGGATAATGGATAAAGGAGAATAACCAAAGGGCTATAAGCAAAAAAAAAAGGTCCATAATCACCACCTTCCTGCTGAGGCATTCATTTGATAGACAATACCAAAGTCAAACCATAGTGTTAACAATCGCGGAAGTGAGATGCTTGTGCCCACTGTTAAAAATTATTTTGTCATTCTTTTCTCATCAACTTACTCCAGCCTTCGAAATATATAAGGAAGGGCCTCAAGATCTGTGTCTATGAAAAGAAATTTAAATGGCATAGAGAGAACAGTGACACCTCTCATTTGTTCAAAATAATCAGAAATAGACTGGTTTCTAATTTATTTACTAAAATAGTTTTGTCATACATTGTTTACAATGTAAATCGTTTCATCCCACCATTAACTATGCAAAACTCGATCTCAGAGAACAACCTCCCAAGTCTCAACTATCTCCTTATAACAAAACTCTGCAACACTTACAAACTAGCGACAAAACTAAAACTGAAATTACTTAGTCTTCTCGAACTCCTATCCTATTTCCTCATAAACCTTTGTGTATACTTTGTGAGGCCAACTTCTATCTTCTCATAAGCCCTTTGTATAAAGGCATCATCTCCACGTGTCCTATCATTACCTTCTGTCACCATGTTAACAAGGTTGAAGGCATCATATATGTGTTTGTCTTGCACAAGAATCACCAAATGTGCAGGAGTGAGATGAAGATGAACTGTTTTTTCCAGAAAAAGCGTGAAGATCTTGAAAGGGACAGTGACCTCAGATGGCACATCTCATCTCCCCTATGTCGCGATCCACGTCGAGTTCTTCAACATACTTTACCATCTACTCCAAGAAAGCTTCGCTTACCTCGTTCAATTATGCCCACCACACTCTATGAACAGTGAACTGCACAAAGAACAAGACATTTAATTAATAGCAAGCAGACAAAGATGAATATTAGAACATAGAGAGAGAGAGAGAAATTTACATTGGCGACGAAGCACTCTTCAGTGTTTAGCAGAGTCAATTGTGGAGGGAGTTTTACGGTTGTGTCAATCCACGTTTCCAGAGGGGAGATGGAAGATGTAGACATTTTGAATTTCTCGCATTGTAGTGTTGAATTCCAATGGTGAGAATTTACCAACAACGTCTTCATTCTAAACAAAGGAAACCAAGCAGTCCGAGGTTTCCTTTGTCACGGTAGGCGTAGCACCACCACAACTAATGAGAGCCGAAGAAGAGGAGCGGTATGAGGAAGGAGGATGGTTTGGAAAATCAGCTGATTTTTTCTTCACGTCTTTACACGTTTAGAAGCTTTGTCTGGTTGAGAAGACATTCTTCTAGAGAGTAGAAAGCAGTGAATCATCTCTCGAAACTTGGTTGCAATGGCCTCTGGAACCTTGTCAAACGTCCACCAGATCAGTATCCATCAACTGTTGTCTCTAGAAAAGAAGACACACAGAAAAGCAAAACCAAATCCTTTGAGTTCAAAACTTGTGAAATTAACACAATGTCAAACTAATTTCTAACATAGATTCAAAGGGAAAGAAGGATTTGTTACCAAATCAATGGCCTCTCTGGAAACAGTCTCGACATTAACTTTACGTTTTTCCTCCTCCTAACTGCTGGTAACTAGATTCAAAAATACGAAAATGAGCTAATAAAATAACAACAAAGAACCGGACATGAAGCAAATCTACATTTCTGAAAGGATAAATTTAGTAACAAGGCTCTTATCACCGAACACAAAATGAATCCTAACAACTAGGGCAACAATGAATGAAAAGGAAATCAAAACTTATAGGTTGGTGACCTGATTCTTCGATCAAACAAAGTTTAATGTTTGGACATGCACAATCGAAACAATTATTGTGCATGTCCATAGCAACAATTATTCTTATCAACATGAACTCTACAATAACAACCAATGAGTAAATAAGTTTACCGATATCTGCAAGGAAGAGGATGTCAAGCTGAATTTATATGTTTTTTTTTCCAGAATTTCAATAGCGGTTTCATGTTTGAAATATTTTAGACTTATATTCTTAAGTTTTTTTTTCTATTTTTCGTATTTGTTTACTTATCCATAAAAATATGATTGTTCATAAGTAATGCATATTTTGGGCACAATCTAATTGAACATTTGTTTCAAAGTTACTACTTTTGCGGTTCATTAACGAGAATCACCTTCCAAGTTAACTCTAAAGACTAAGCAACAAGGGTGAGCTTTGGGCTTCCTCTTCAATCTATTTTCACAAAACCGATGTTACTTTGAATAATGTAATAATGTCAATAGAGGAATGCACTGTTAGACATCAAATTAGGTAATACATTTGTCAAATTGATGTTGGTTTTGTGAAAAATGATTGAAGTATTACATTAGAGGAATGAACTGTTATAAACTATTATTATAATTCAATTTCAAATTAGGTATTACATTTTGTCAAAGTAACGTCGGTTTTGTGCTTGAAGATAAAGGTTCCAGTGTTTGAAGAATAACAAAAATCTCTTTTGATTCTTAATCTCATCTGGATTTAGGAGCGTTTTTGTGTTTCCCCTTGCTTTCTTAATTTGTTGTTTCAATCCTTTTTGTGTTGGTTTTTTCCTTTGTCTTTCTGACAATGGTTTGTGTTCTGATTGTTGAGGGATCTCCCTTGGTCATTGGCAATGAAATTTCTATATTTTTTATCTTGAAATATATATCTTTACATTTCTTCCTCGATAGTTCCAACACCATACATAAAAGCATCATAATGTAATTTATAATTTGGATTCTCCTTCCAAAGTGTTGTTTGCTTTCACCATTATCATATTACAAAGTAGCTATTGTCCACTACTTATTGCATACTTATTGTGAATGTTGTTCCTTGTATAGTTATGTTGCTGTCATCTTCATCAGTCATTACCTCTCCGATGAATCATATCATATATGCACTAGAATGTGTTAGTAAGATCACAAAAGAAAAAAAAAAGAAAAAAAAAGATACATGTAACGGTTCTAAACACATAACAAGTTCACTGCCCACCCCTAGAGGTGGAGACAGAATCAGTGACAATGCTTCAAATATTGTATAAAGAGTGCAAGTGGAGAAGGACGCATAACGGGATAATTAAGTCAATAGACACCAACTTGTCTCACATGTCTTTCCTGTTTGGTATGGTATATGTCTAACATGTGTAGTGTAGTAATCTTTGTAATAGTATATGTGTGAAAACAACATTTCAAATTCTAAGTTGGTAGAGATTGCAGAGGATATTATTGGTCACGATGATTACAAATTCAAAGCATCTTTCGTTTTTATAACCCTTGCGTCAGAATTATTTTCTAAAATTATGATCATTTACATGTATTTCCCGCCGTGTGATTGATTTCATATACAAAAACAAATGGTGCTTCTTGTAATTAATAATTTGGAGGATAATAATAATACAAGGATCGATAATTTTTGTGTTTCCCGATAATATTTTGAACAAAGACATTGAAGGATCTAAAATGATCCTCGCTGAGGCTAATGGGCCCAATCTGGTTATTAATGTTTTCAGCTTTCCAGGCCCAGAGAATTGCAATCAATCTCCACCGTCTATCCATTTAATCAGAGAAATAAAACGCGCGTTTCCGAAACGCTGCGACATAGCTAGCGTTCTTAGTCAGTGAATGCGAAGCAGGAGGAAATCTGAGGAAGAAGGAAGGATGAAGAAGATCTCAGTGATTCTGATGGGCTGTGGAGGCGTTGGCCGACAACTTCTTCAACACATTGTCTCTTGCCGTTCGCTTCACGCCAAAATGGTTCCGATATTCATATCTCTCGATTTCTAATCAATCTGATGTTGATGTAATAGTTTCCTGTTTTGTTTTTGGATAGGGAGTTCATATACGGGTGATTGGAGTCAGTGACAGTAAATCCTTACTTGTTCCAATAGATGTGCTCAAAGAAGAGCTTGATGATGATCTCTTGTCTCAAGTTTGTACTATCAAATCTGCTGCTTCTCCATTAACCACGCTTGGTGCTTTAGCCGAGACTCTAACTCATTCACCAAGTTTCATTCTTTAGTGGATAGAGCAGAATGATATATATATATATATATATATATAATCTGTTTTCAATAATTTTTCAGAAAATGGTGGATGTCGAGTGTTCAATGGTTCTGAGTCAAGAAGAGAAACGGAAGAAATTGCACAACTTCTGGGTAAATCTACAGGTCAGCTTTAGCGTTAGGACTAAATATAAGGCATGTAGCTTCAGGACATCGCTTTTAGAGTTATTATAAGATTCACCTCATGTTTTGCTATAGGCTTAGTTGTTGTGGATTGCTCAGCCAGCGTGGAAACGGTTGAAATATTGATCAAGGCAGTTGACTTGGGTTGCTGTGCTGTCCTAGCTAATAAGAAGCCTCTTACTTCCACACTGGTAACTTCTTTTTTTTTTTTGCTTTATGTGGAGGCATAGGCATCAAAATGTTCAGCTTCCCTTCGGGTTTTGTTGTGGTGAATCATTAGCACTTATAGTTTCATCTGGAGAGACAGCATCGAGTCTTCAAATTTGTCAAGCAGAAAATGATGTTTTGTTGATTTGAAACTGTTTTTCTACGCAGGAACATTATGACAAATTGGTTTTGGACCCTCGACGTATCCGCCATGAATCCACTGTAGGTGCCCTGTATTATAGAATCACACTATTAACATTCATATCTTGTACTCTTTGATAATGAACTGGCTGTGCAAATGTACCCTTCCTCAAATATTCAGTTTACTTTTCTACCTAATCAAAAGTGTGTGATGATATGGTTGGCTGTGTAGTGAAAAACCTTAAAGTTCTTGCTCTGCTTTTTTGTACAGGTTGGTGCTGGGCTTCCTGTCATTGCATCCATGAACCGCATAATTTCATCAGGAGATCATCTTAATAGTATTGTCGGTAGTTTGAGCGGTAATCACACTTCCAGATGCAATTCATTTTACTGTGATAGTGTTATAGATGTTTGTGTTGTTCTTATCCGAATTTATTCATTTATTTATTCATGAATCTTTGTATCCTGTTTCATTTATAATAGGTACCTTGGGGTATGTAATGAGTGAGCTTGAAGATGGAAGGCCTCTAAGCCAAGTTGTTCGAGCTGCTAAAACGCTGGGGTACACTGAACCAGGTTTTGTCCAGTTTCGTTTAGTCATCATGGCTCGTAAAGTATCTTATTTTGTCTGATTGATAGTCAATTGCTTTCATTTAGCAGCACTATATTTATGTAGACATCGATTTTCCTGCCTTTCTGTACTCAATATGTTTTGTAGATTGACAATATGCTCAAACTTGCTTTTCCTTATAATTGGTTTTGCCCTACTCGTATTAGATGAAAAGAAAAGTCACGTTTGAATATTCTAAATATGATGTTTGATTGACATGTTCAATCTATTGTTTTCTTCTTCACAGATCCACGTGACGACCTCAGTGGCATGGATGTTGCTAGAAAGGTACGGACATAGATAGATATTGTTGTGAGAGTTAAAATGCATGTGTACCTTTATTGACGAGATTGATTCGAACAATGCATAAAAAAGCAGCCCCTGATTTGTCTTGTGGTCACTAACTCACTTCGATTAAAAAGACTATGTTGTTTTTTTCCTGTATGATAGGGTTTGATTCTTGCTCGACTTCTTGGGAAGAGGATAAGTATGGATAGCATAAAGGTATGAACAATATTCAATACGTTTCAATGTAAATCTTTTGAATTCTATGCTGTGAATTTTATTTAGTGAAGCAACTCTCTTCGAGTCAAATTTCAGTTGAAATGTGGCTGGAGACATCTAGTTTACTTGTCTTTAAAGTTGAAGTTTGAACTGAGCTTTAGACATGCTGGTCTCAGTTGGTTGTGTTGTCTTGATTCCGAAAAGAATGGCTCCTTATTTGATCCTATTTTTCCTCTGATAAATGTAGATAGAGAGCTTGTACCCTGAAGAGATGGGACCTGGAATCATGAGTGTGGATGATTTCCTCCAAAATGGAATAGCAAAACTCGATCAGAACATTGAGGAGAGAGTTAAAAGAGCTTCATCAAACGGCTGTGTGCTTCGTTATGTCTGTATGATTGAGGGCTCAAGGTAAATAACGAGTCTCTTCCTAATTATATTGGTAAACACATGCAACTGAAGTCACCCCCATAGAATGCTATGTCACAATTTGTCTGACTTGGAATTTCACGGTCTCTCTACAGCGTTCAAGTTGGTATTCGAGAAGTTCCAAAAGATTCTCCATTAGGACGACTAAGAGGCAGTGACAATATAGTAAGTTTCTCATTAAGACTCTTTTGTTAAATTTTTTCCGACAAAGTAAACACATACTTGTGTTTAAACGGCTTACCAGTGCACCTCCTTGCAAACACTGACTTGTTAAGCTCACAGTATTGCACGCAAACACAATACTTCCTTCCGGATGTTGTCTTATGATGGAACACTTTCAGGTAGAGATACGTAGCCGTTGCTACAAGGAGCAGCCATTGGTGATTCAAGGAGCCGGAGCCGGGAACGACACAACTGCAGCCGGTGTTCTTGCAGACATCATCGACATGCAGGATCTTTTTCCTTGAGAGAGCATGTACTTTGGTCTTATTACAGTAATAACAAACCTAATTTTCAAGGATTGTCTTTATTCATCATTAAAGATAGAAAACGTGGCCTCTCCTCTCCTTACATTGCAATAAAAAACTTCTGTTTTGTGAGGGTTTTATCTTTAAACTGAAAAACAAGCTGCAAACAGAGTAGCAATCAGACAGAGAGAACGTTGTCGGTTGATATCGCAGTGTAATCAATCTGGTTCTTTAGATCAAGAGCCATCTCTCTAAGCCGGAGAAGACTCCCAGTAGCCAAGATCGCCTTAGGGTTAATATCATGCAGAGAACGAAGATACATACTCTGACAAGCTTTACTCGCCGCCTCCGCCACTTCCCTATCTTCCACTTTCATCCCCATCAAGCAATGCCCCAAGATCCTCAGTATCGGCTGCACAAGCTCCCACGGCAACGGAATCCTTCCACTGTCTTTCTCAGACCTTCCTCCCTCCTCCGTCTCTCCCTTCTGCCCTACCCATTTCTCACATGACTCACACAAGTTAAGCTTAGACTCACGTGGCATCCACGAGATCTCGCTGTAGTAAAGCTCCAAGGCCACACCTGCAATCCTCGCGCGGCGGGTGGATCGAACCGTACCGTGCGGAACAAGCGTCGAGGATATAACGGCTATGTTGAGACACGTGGAGTTGTTTTTAGTTGGACCTTTTGACTCATGGTAAATACTAGGGTGAGTGAGATCGGGGATGTTAACGGTTATCGCCTGACCGTCACGTGCCGTAGTCTCGTGCGCGTAGAGAGCGAGCAACACGGCTTCGAATCCGGCTTGAGGTTGCCGGAGAGGGACGCGAGAGAGGTAGAGTCCAGCGATGAGAGGAACGAAGCGGAGGACGAGAAGCTGGAGGGGAGGCTCCGTGGACTGGAACGTGTCTTAAAGCCAACGGCAGAGGTTGTTATCTCCGGCGCCTGAGTCGGGGCGTAGGAGGAGAGAGGAGATCGCGGCAGAGACGGAGTTGTCGTCGAGGAGGAGGGAGATGGTGGAAGGGATGGTGGTGGTTGTGAGGATGGAGGATAATGATTGTAAAGCTGTTTGACATTTCGCGTTGTATACGGTGGTTTCCGATTCGCCGGCGTTCGCCGGAGATTCATGGCTTGAGGGAGAATCAGACATTTGAGGTTGATCGTGTCTGAGAGGGGACGAGGTCATAATATGAAAGTTTGAAAAAAATAACGCAGTAAAAATAGCATGAGATCTGGACCGTCGGATATTTTTTTAATCTGACGGTTATGATAACACCGTAGGAGGACCATTTAAACATTTTAAAATTAAAAATGATTTTATTATTTTCTGAGTCTTTGCTTAGCGGTTGGTTCTCCTTCTCCAATCTTCATCTCATCAATTCGATCTGAGAAATTAGGGCAACGTTGATTTGGGCGAAAATCTCTTCTCCTTTACGAGTATTTGAGGTACGTAGATTCTGATAGGGATTTCTCATTGTTCGTTACTTTTCGTCAAGCTATAAGAATTACAAATCTCTTTCTAAGGTTTGATTGTTAATCGAATTGGGGATATTCATTATGATGGTGAAATTGAGTTTCGTTTGGTTATTGTTTGGTTGAATTGAATCGTTTTCTCGTTTTTTTTCTTCAAGCTTAGCTGGAGAGCTGTAGATTTTTCAGATCTCGTCGTGAGAAGCTCCTTGTTGCGGTGTTTGGGGGCTACTACATCGGACGCTGGGTTGGATTTTCATGGAATTTGAGTGCCAAGAGAGAGCTGAAGTTGCGATTGTTGGCGAAGGTTTTTCAAATCAAGGAGCTGAGTTGAGAATAGAAGATGGGTCTGTGGAGATTCCATGTGTGAAGCTTTGTTATCAGCAAAAGAAGGCAACTTTGGTGGTGCCCAGTGACAGGGATTTGTCTACTACTACTACTCATCGATATTCCATTATCGATTTGCCTCAGGCTCTAATATCTGAGATTCTTAATTGTCTTGACCCGAAAGAGTTGGGCCTTGTGTCTTGTGTTTCGACTTGTCTTCATAGGTTAGCTTCAGAGCATCACGCGTGGAAAGGATTCTACTGTGAGAGATGGGGGCTCCCCGTCGTCTTTGGGGGTAAAGCTTCTGAAGAGAGGTCATGGAAAGAGCTGTTTGTTGAGAGGGAGTTTAGGAGCAAGACGTTTTTAGGACGTTATAGTATTGATACCCTTTATGGTCACACTGAAGCAGTTCGGACTGTTTTTCTCTTAGCTTCTGCCAAGCTCATTTTCACTTCTGGATATGATTGCATTGTTCGGATGTGGGGGATGGAAGAAGGTTTGTCTATTGCGGCATCTAAACCGCTTGGTTGCACTATCAGGGCAGTTGCGGCTGATACGAAGCTGTTGGTAGCTGGTGGTACTGATGGTTTTATACATTGCTGGAAAGCAGTGGATGGTCTGAAAAACCTGTTTGATCTCACGGGTTTTCAGAAAGAGAAGACGGAGTTTCGTCTTTGGGAGCATGAGGGTCCTATTACATCTCTTGCCCTGGACATGGCGAATATCTTTAGCGGTTCGTGGGACATGTCTGTTCGTATATGGGATAGGTCTTCATTCAAGTGTGTCAAAACGTTGAGGCATAGTGATTGGGTTTGGGGACTTGCGCCTCATGAAACCAGCATCGCCTGTGCTGCTGGTTCTGATGTGTACATTTGGAACATCAGTAGTGAGACTCCACAGGCTATCATCCATGATGCTCATGAGGGTAACACTTACTCTCTTGCAAGAAGCCATAGTGGAGATTTCCTCTTTACTGGTGGAGAAGATGGAGGAATCAAAATGTTTGAGATCAGAAAACACGGTAATGAAACAAGCGTCGTGCTCATATCTCAATGGATGCCTCACACTGGTCCTGTCTACTCTCTTTCTTTCGAGTTTCCCTGGCTTGTATCAGCATCTGGTGATGGTAAACTCGCACTTATTGACGTTAGGAAGTTATTAAAGACTAACCGTCGTGGCTTACCCAAAAGGGTTTCTTCGAGAATTGTGGAACCGCCACAAAGAATGCTGCATGGGTTCGGTTCAAACCTGTTCTCTGTGGACGTGGGTTGTGACCGTATAGTGTGTGGAGGTGAAGAAGGCGTAGTCCGGATATGGAACTTCACACAAGCGTTGGAGATAGAGAGGAGAGCTCGTGCTCTGAAAGGAATGAGGCTTGAGAACAGGATGAGACGAAGGAGGATGCAAATGGAGATGAATGCAAAGAGTGGAAGGCCTGACCAATGCTCCATTGCTGCTCATAAGAACCCTGTCAATGGCGATAGGAATCGAGCGTGGCATACAAAACGAAGAGCAAGCGGGAAGGCGAAGGCCTAAGCATGCGTGATTCGTTTTCCCTCCAACAACAGTCAGTGAAGCAACTTTTAAAAAAACATGGCACACTTAGGCTTTGAGCTAATAAGCAGACTTGTGTCTTATGATTGAATGCAAACTGAAAAGATTCGGTTGTAGCTTGTTTTTTTTTTCATTCCAATTCCTATGTTTTGTAAAACGTTAATTTATGAGTTCGTCCAGGAAAAGAGTTTAAACAAAAAAAAACTGGAAGTAAAATTCCACAAAATTCACTAATTTTCAAAATCTTATAAAAATATTGTTTTATTTTATACAAAAATTGATCGCTGATTTATTTACTGTAGTAAATTAGAGGTAGTTGAAAAAGGAGGAAAAATGTTTCCTCTTGTTCTCAGATTTTTGTTTTGTAGTTGAAAAATTTCCACTATTATTACATCTTTTTTCCTGTTTTAGAGCATAATAATTTATCCTTTATTTAAACTCAAAATCGCGTACGAAACAGTAACGAGAGCCGGCCCTGGTATAAGCCTATATAAAACTTTTCATTCAACTATTTAATTAACAATAATGTACTTACGAAATTAGAATATTTAGGAAGTGTTTTACCATCATACGAAATAAAAACTGGTTGAGATATAAACTCTTGTTGAAAATACATACATGTAATATATACGGTATGA